>JAYKKM010000231.1:745000-1012500 GCA_035772405.1 Chrysogorgia sp. JL179-B06
AAATTTGATTTCGAATTTTTCTTGCACTGCACGCTTCTGTCTCGTTAAACAGGAGGGAGTTCTTGGCTTGTATGACTATATGTTTCTCTTCCTCGGTGATCTCGTCGAATTCAGTGGCAAACGTGAGTGCTTTGTTCAGCAGGTCATCAGTTATCGACGGGTAAAAATCTACCACGTCGAAACCGATAAATGAATGCGCTGGCTTGTTGGTGATGTTTTTAAACCAAGCTATGACTGCGTCACTATTTTTCCACTGATATACGCCAGTCGCTGACACTACTTTCGTATTAATGCGCTCTTTTCGTATTAATGCGCTCGAAAACATTAAGAAACAAATCTGTAAGATATTTGGTGACCACAAGTACAACCTAAAACTAACAACCGAAGCGAACAAGAAATGCGTAAATTTTCTCGACTTAACGTTCAACCTGACCACCGGCACCTTCAAACCTTACTCAAAACCCGGCAACACCACCCAGTACATCAACATCAACAGTAACCACCCTCCAACTATCTTACAGATAATTCCTGAAACGATCAACCGGCGATTGTCAAAAATCTCATCAAACAAGGAAACATTCGACAACAGCTCCCAACCATACCAAGAAGCACTCAAACACAGCGGTTTCAACTACAACTTGCATTACGACCCCCAGCCCACGACCCAAAAACGCCGTAGAAATGTAACCTGGTTCAATCCTCCATATAGCTCGAACGTCGCTACCGACATCGGTCACAAGTTTCTGAAGGCAGTCGACGAATGCTTTCCGCGAAACCATCCTCTCCACAAGCTATTTAACCGCAACACCGTGAAGCTGAGTTATAGTTGCATGCCAAACGTGCAGAGCATAATCGTCACGCACAACAAACACATTCTGAAGCAAGAAGAGCAGAAACACAATGAGAGAAATCCAGAATGTAACTGCCGACAAAAGAATAACTGCCCGCTGAACGGAAAGTGCCTTACCAAAGCCGTAGTATACCAAGCCACTGTGACCACCACCGACAACAACGAAAACCATACTTATGTCGGATTGACAGAGACCTCTTTCAAAACTAGATACCTCAATCACACCTCTTCATTCCGTATTATGAATGAATGAATAACTTTATTTAACCACGCTAATATCGTCAGCAAATGCTGATTTCCACGATAGGCGTGTAAAATTATAGTACAAATACAAGAAATATTATATAGTAATACAGTTAATAACAAATAGTAATACAGTTAATAACAAATAGTAATACAGTTAATAACAAATAGTAGTATAATACAGTTATATAAAATTACAAAAATATAGTTTCTATATTTTACAAAATGTAGTTAAAAAACATGAGTCGCGATTTTTCTTTCAAAATAGGAACGTGTTTTACTTTTTCTTAAGTCAGCTGGTAGGGAGTTCCATAACGCAGCTCCGTCAAACATAAAACTCTTTTTCATGCAGTTTGTGCGTGGATTCGGCAAACAAACTGAGCTGTGACTTTCACGAAGATTATAGTGAAACAGTTCGTCTTTGTATGTAAATAACTCATGGAGGGAATTTGGCCCCATATTGTTCAGAACTTTGAACATCATTTTTGCTTTGGCTTTTAGACGCTGTGTTTGTAAAGGTTCCCATTCCAAAGCATTTAAGGCAGTTTGTTGATCAGTTTGATTAGGCATATTTGCTATAATACGTGCTGCTCTGTTTTGCAGTTTTTGTAAACGTTTGGATTGGGTCTCACCGAAAACATTCCAAACTTCGCAACAATAATTGAAATAAGGTTGAATTAATGAATTGTATAAACACTTTAGAGTCTTTTGATCAGCAAATTCTTTTACTTGTTTCAAAGCATATAGGCCCGATGATATTTTCTTACATATACTGTCTGTGTTAGCTTTCCAAGATAAATTTTCATCAACAATAACACCCAGAGCTTTGTATTGGGAAACTTGTTTTATCGGTTTGTCTTCAATAGTAATTTTTAATTGATAATCACCAATTTTATTAAGCATAGGTTTAGTTCCAATAAGAATAAATTCTGTTTTAGCCACATTTAGGCTGAGTTTGTTTGCTATTAGCCATTTTCGTAAGTTTACCAAATCAGAATTCACTGCAATTTCAATATCATTAATTGATTCACCGGCCGCTGTAATGTTTGTGTCATCAGCAAACAACCTGGGTTTTGTTTGATTTAAACATGATGATAAATCGTTTATGTAGATTAAAAATAGTAAAGGTCCTAAAATAGAGCCTTGGGGTACTCCACATTTTACGCCACGTTCTTCTGAAATAAAACCATTTATATCACATTTTTGTGTTCGTTCATTGAGATATGATTTGATTAATGATAATGCTTGGCCTTTGATTCCATACAGTAATAATTTTTCTAATAAAATTTGATGGTTAACGGTGTCAAATGCCTTCTTTAGGTCTATAAAAACTACTAGATTGAACAATTTTCTGTCCATGTTTACATACCAATTATTGGTACAGTCTAGTAGTGCTGTAGCTGTGGAGTGGAACTTCCGAAAACCAAATTGGTGCTCAGAGAGCAGGTCGCTTGCTGACAAATATTCGTATAATTGATTGTAAATGATACGTTCCATAACTTTGCTAATAGCAGGCAGCACCGAAATAGGACGATAATTTCCAGGCAAATTTCGCTTGCCACTTTTAAACAGTGGGATTACTCTTGCCATTTTCCAATCACTTGGAAAAGTGCATAAAGTAATTGCTTGATTAAAATATATGTTAGTGAGCTAGAAATTATTGGTGCTGCAATTTTAATAATTCTACTTGAAATTTTATCAATGCCTGTGGCCTTGAAGCTTGAAAGTTTCGATAGTAAATGACAAACATGGTTTACAGTGACTGGTTTGAATGCAGTAAATTCGGATCTAGTTTCTTTTAGATATTGCTCAAAATGACAGTCAGTTGAATCAATTTTATCAGCTGGGTTTGGTCCAATCATTGAAAAATATTCATTAAAACTCTCAGCAATGTCTTTGGGATTAGTCAACTTTTCCTCATTGATGTTTAGTTCATTTACTTTTGTTGGCCTATTTTGTTTGCCCATTAAACTATTTATAGACCTCCAAGCAGCTTTTGGATCATGTTTTAAAACTGAAATTTTGTTGGAATAGTATTCTTTCTTGGCTTGTCTTAATTGTGTGTTTGTAAAATTTCTTGCTTTTTTATAGTTTTCCCAATCACTTTCAAGTTTAGTAATTGTAGCTTTTCTTTTTAATTTATCTCTTTCATTTATTAATTTTTTGATATTACTATTAATCCATGGGACTCTTTTTGATTTTACTTTTTTATGTTGAAGAGGAGCATGCTTATCCAGGACTTCTAGAAACAATTGTTTCCAAATCTTCCACATACTATTTGGATTATCTCCAAAGAAATAAACACAGTCCCAGAGTTGTAGTGATAGGTCTTGAAGAAATTGGTGTTCATTAAATTTTTTCATATTCCTAATTTCAACAATATTTTCTTGATTTTTCTGGGTGATATTAATCTTCCTTATAGCATAAATGAGATTGTGATCACTTATTCCAGTGTCGATAACACCACTATTTGAAATCGTTTCAGGCTTATTTGTAATAAAATGATCAATGAGTGTAGCAGACGTCACTGTTACCCGTGTAGGTTCATTAATTAGCTGAGATAATTGGTATACCTCAAACAGAGATTTTAATTTCTTTGTCGGGTGATCAGGATTAGGCTTCATAAGGTCACAATTAAGATCACCCAGAAGATAGAATTCTTTATTTTCATTGTCAATAGCTTGTAATAAATTTTCAAGATGATCAAAAAATTCTGATGCTGCATTTGGTGGTCTATAAACTGTGAGAACCACAAAAGGCTGACTATATGTGGTTTATTTATTTCCAGACAGACAGCTTCAATACCAGATGGTACAATATCTTGTCGAGTATGATAGTTGATTGTGTTTCGAAGATAGATACAGACTCCACCACCTTGTCTGGATCTATCTTTTCTAATAACATCATACCCGTCAATGTGAATCATACCATCTGGTATTGAAGAATCTAGTCGAGTTTCATTAAGGGCAAATATGTCAAGAGATTTGTTAGATATGGTTAAATTGATCTCTTCAATTTTTTTTGGTAAGCTAATAACATTTAAAAATGCCATTTTAAAACCCCTTTTTTCAGAAAATGCATAAGAAAAACGCTACCGAACTTAGTAAACACATTTGGACACTAAAAGAAACTAACACCCCTTATACTATTAACTGGAAAATCCTAAAACAATGCCAACCCTACTCTAACAAGTCAAAACGATGTAATTTATGCCTACATGAAAAATTTGTAATTATATATCACCCCGAACTAAGCTCTCTTAACAAACGAAACGAACTGATATCCACCTGTCGTCATCGAAAGAAATATCTGTTATGTAAACATCCGTTATGTAAATTTCCCACCTAATCCCTATGTAATTGTAACACTATCCCTATTTGACGCATGCATCTCATATTATATTCTACTGCACTGTAAGCTATATATCATTCACCTGATGAGTGTGGCAAGCTTCGGATTGTCATACGAAACAAGTTTGTTGTGAATAAACTTCAATGAAGTAATCAGTGTTTTCACTTTGTTTGTTATATATATATATATATATATATATATATATATATATATATATATATATATATATATATATATATATATATATATATATATATATATATATATATATATATATATATATATATATATATATATATATATATATATATATAGCTTGTATAGGGTAATGTGGACAGCAAAGATATATATATATATATATATATATATATATATATATATATATATATATATATATATATATATATATATATATATATATATATATATATATATAATATATATATATATATATATATATATATATATATATATATATATATATATATATATATATATATATATATATATATATATATATATATATATATATATATATATTATATATATATATATATATATATATTTGTAATTTTTATATATATATTATATATTGTAATTATATTGTAATTATATTATATATATATTATATATTGTAATTTTTAAACTGAAGTAGGCCGAACGGCCGAAACGTTTTTTTAAATAAAGGACTATAAGAAGTTTGCTGTATATATATATATATATATATATATATATATATATATATATATTATATATATATATATATATATATATATATATATATATATATATATATATATATATATATATATATATATATATATATATATATATATATATATATATATATATATATATATATATATATATATATATATATATATATATATAGATAGATATATATATAGATAGATAGATAGATAGATAGATAGATAGATAGATAGATAGATAGATAGATAGATAGATAGATAGATAGATAGATAGATAGATAGATAGATAGATAGATAGATAGATAGATAGATAGATATATAGATAAGTGTCAGGTTCAAAATCATATTAGGTAGATCAGTGCTCAATACTATAAGTAGAGAAGAATAGTAAGAACAAAAGAGACGAACTTTGGTTACTTCATTTAAACTTTATTTCACTACAGATCTGTTTTGTATGGAAAGCTATAGAGCTTACCACACTCATCAGGTGAGTATTGCGACTGGTGTTACAAAGCGGAAACTTGATAAAGTCATATATAGTCTTTGATATAGTACTTGCATGATATAGTCGCAATACTCGCCTGATGAGTGTGGTAATTAGCTTTGTAGCTTTCCATACGAAACAGATCTGTAGTGAAATAAAGTTTAAATGATAAAGTAACCAAAGTTTGTCTCTTTTGTTCTTTATAGGTATGCAAAGTCCAACGTGAATGCATGTAATACATTCTTCCTTATAACTGTCTTATAACATCCTTATACCTGACAATATTTTGCAATTGAACTGACAGACATGAAATATAATTAGCCAACAAATAAAGAGTCTACTGTCTTCCTGTCCTTTAGAAATAATAAGTGACAAATAATTATTTCCTACTATTATTACAGCCAATTCTAACAGGTTATATATCATATAGCTATATAGTATTATAGTTGGGAGAAATTGTTTTAAAAACATCAGTTTATTGTTGGTGATCATTTTGTTTATTCTCATTTAATGTCTATGCTTGCATGGTATAACCATTGATATTGTTGAGGGATACACATCATGCCCCCCTTTCAGCTGCCCCTCACGTAACAGAAGACAGATAGACAGGCTAACAAATGAAAAGTAGCATATTGCTAATAATTGTTAGCAATACATTAGACATTAATAATTCAGCTGCTGTTATATACATCCACGTGCTACCGACAATGGAATAGCGATTAGTCTTGCATCTATAAACAAAACAGGTTTTACAGCTCCATGATTAAACTACTCTGTAATGATCCCAACACAGCTATAAGACAAATCTGTACATAGCATGCCACCTGCACTGCATATATATAAACAGTGTTGAGTGAAATACATCATCAACAAACTGAATTTAAAAAATTTGAAAAACTGAAAAAATTTAAACGTAATATAAACAAAACTGTTGAGGGTACTGACATGTTTTGTCCATAATTGTACAAGAAATATTATGATTACTTTCAAAACATCACCTTAAAGGCTTAAACTGTATATAAGTAATTTAATAAGCAAATATCCCTTACAGAAAAGGTCTATAATGTGCCAATTGCCTACCCTCACCAAACTAACATATATGTCAAATATCTGTAAGTATCTGTCACATATCTGTCACAGTACTGCATGATATCTGTCTGGTGTTTTGGTATATCTGCAAAATATCTGTAGGAAATATACAGACATTTTACAGATACGTGGATTGTCTGTCAACATATCTGTACCTATCTGTATATTGTTTACAGTTACTTGGCAGATATGTTAGAGCCCAGACTATTTTTTCTTCATATAATTTTAGATTACAAATAGTTGTTATGGATTTGTTGTCAATTGCAATACAAAACAATTCACAAACACAAAGGTTACCTTCTGAATAAGACACATGGTCAATTTGAAATTAAAGTTCTTAAATAATGGTACATTTTTCAGGTTCCTCCCTTACGAAAATGTTCTATAGAATCCAATAGAATATTCTGTTGGAAATCTAAATCCAATGGAATATTCTGTTGGAGTATTCTGTAGTATGACACTAAAGTGTCAATAGAATATTCTATTGAATTTTCTATAGCATATTGGTTTTTCTTCCAACAGAGTATTATCTTAGATTTTCTATACGACACTTATGGGTGCCAATAGAATATTCTAAATATTCTATAGAATATTCTATTCGAGTTTTTATTCATCTGTATGTTATACCATTGGGCTTCAAATGATTTTCCAAGTTTAGCATTTGTCATATTTAGGTTGTTATTGCAACAGCCAATAGAATATGCTATACCTATAGGTAGGTTATACCAGAACGAGGATTTATTTGCTGTAGAGTTAACAAAGTCTTCTAATTGCTATAACGTTTTGAGTGAATAGTAGCTTTCTGCATGCATAACTTCATGGAATTATTGAATAAAACGTTGCGGGATCAAGCGCAGTACGGCAGCAAGATACATTAACTCGCTTCAGGCTATTATTAACAGTAACAGGCTTAGGAATTATCAGGTAGAGGCCTGCAAAATCATCGATCTCGTACCCAGGCTCTTCTCCCGCAAGGTGTAGCGGGAGAGAAGAGCCTGGGTACGAGGTTGCAAAATCATATCCGTGATCCGTAAAAGGAAAATTATTCCGTATATGGGCATTCCCAGAGGTCCTAGCGAGTTAACGTTAATGCTGCGCCATATTTGAATTCTCTTGTGCTTTGTGTCTTGGATTATTTGTTTGGCAAATTGCTTTGTGAGTTTGTGTTACCAATTCTAAAGAAGTGGCTGATCATCAATTATTCGTTGGTCTTATAAAATACTGGCTGCTGGAGTAAATACGGCAGTGATGCGATTTCAGCAAAGTTCGAAGAACGAAGGTAAGTCCGACTCTGATCTACTAAGTTTGAAGCAAATCAAATAGTTGCCTGAACTTCGCTTCTCTATCAAAAACTTTGTATTAGAGGATTCCATTTCATTGTAGTTATTTTTCAATTGAAATGCGGATATAATATGTGTGTAATCAAAATAATTTGAGTGATGGAGAAAGCCCATCCTTTATTGGTATTTGATCTCAGGAAACAAAGTGGTATGTTATAGAAACATTGATCAGGAATAGCCGTTTACATAACCTTTCATTTGTTTATGATATGATTAAGTATGATAACAATCAACAAAAGGGAACTTCTAAGGATTTAAATACTTGCTGAAAAGCACAAATTCAGAGAGTAATGGCATATGTGATATTGGTTTCGTTTCAGAAGTGTTGTTATCATCATTTTTATGTATAAATTTAACTTCCAAACATTTGGCATTGTTCAAAAGAGTTCTTCATGTGATATTGCATACCGGTTGTCAATTAGTTATATATTTTTTATTTTTCATGGAATTAAAATGCATACATGTATAACAAACAAAGTGCCAAGTGAATGAGCTTAGACAATAATACATTGACAAGACATTGTCAAGCTCAAATCCTCACAGGGCTCAAACCTGTAACCTGATGATTGCCTGTGACATGCTCTAATATCAAGACTCTTATGAAGGGCGAAGGTCACAATGATGTACTGGTTTGATTACTATATTCATTGTATATACAACATTCACCATATACCAGTAATGCTTAGGAAACTGTGTGGGATTCATTTTCTGAGGATTTGAGCTTGACGATCATCATGTATTGTAATAATAATCACTATACGGTATATATTTTGAATAACAAGATAGTTTAATAAATTACCAGCCTGCTCGCAGCCCGAAATTTAAGGCCGGGTTTAGAAATGTCGGGCTGTGAGCAGGCTAATAAATTACTTTCTTTGGTTATAGTCTTTAATTTATTGTTATGGTAACTGTTATCTGTATTTTAATTAGGTTGTTTCTTGCTTTTCAAAATATTATAGATGAAGTTGCAATTTTGTCATTCCTGCTTAAACAAAACTAAGAGATTTTGGTAAGTTTGACTCAAAGTTTAAGTTTATCTGATCTACTATGCATACCATCAATAATCTGTATGATATTGATTTTTAAATAATTTAAAAATTTTTTCTCCTGACCAACAAAAACTACTGAGTGTTCAGTGGATGTACATGGTACCTGTTAATGTTTAAGTTTGTCAAAGTGTGTACACTCACAAGCATTATTGATCGAGTATTATAATACTACTAGTATTCATGTTGTTTCACCAGACTGAATACATAGAAAACATCCACCCAAAAGCTGTGTTTTTGAAGTGGCAGTCCAAAATCAATGATGGCCATCTAAAAGATGGCTGGCTAAAACCCTCTTCATCCTAGTCTCAGTAGCTCAATGCATGGTTAGAGCATCTCACTAACAATCAGAATTATTATACAATACTCATACAATCTCGATTGTGATTGGCTGAAAAACCAACAGACAATGCTTGATGTCTTGCCTGATGTAAATATCTTTGCATGGCTTCCAAATGTGAATTCTTGACATCATGCTCAACCTTGTCCAATAATTGTTTATTATAATACCTGTACATTCAAAGTTCATTCTCATTTCTTATTGGTCAACATACTCCAGTGAATTCTCAATGTCCATCGAATACTATACAATTATTGGATGAAGCTGAGCATGATAAATAATTATCCGGAGTCCAGACTGAGGTCAATGTTATCCCCATCCAATAATTCACAGTATTCTATGGAAATGACGTCGCGCCTGCCTTGATATCAAGAATTCACCAGACCAAGGTCAATGTTATCTGCCAAAGTTGAAGGCTGAAAGAGGTCTGGATAATTCTTGTTATCATGCATAAACCAAATCCAATATACTAGGCTCTCGGCAACGGCTTCCGTAGCTCAGTGGTCAGAGCACTGCATTAGCATCGCGGGTTCAATTCCAGCCGGAAGGCCTTGAAGTTGCATTTTTCGCAACTGGTCCCGGTTTGGTCTTAAAATGTGTGTATTCCAACACTCGAAATTTTCCTTCACCATAAATCCTTTCAACATGTAGTTTGATCGAGTGAAATGCCAAATATTACCAATTGTATATTATACATGTTTGATCACTAACCGTGATTCAGAATTTATATACTGTACATATATGGTTGTATATGTATTATCATGTTTTATGTGAAAAAAAGTGCAGTCGTATTAAATATATAGATTGGGAGAATGTAATGCTGTGTATAGAGGTAGTTGCATGTATTATATAAATATTTCAGAATTTATATACATGTTCTGTAATATAATATTTTAGTTGTTATAATACTGGATATTAATAACATTGGTCTAAAATTAATCTTAAATATCTGTGTCGGTGACTTGGAAAAAGTGTGGTATAAACTATATTGCTGTAGAATAATTTTTGAATTTCAATTTTTTTAAGAGATCCAATATTGAACAGATGGCAAACATTGTTGAAACCATTCTTCAAATAGTAATCAAAAGCTGTCCACAAGACGAATGGATGATCCAGAAATAATAACATTTATGGCAAAACATAGAAGTAAGATGTACTCTACTGTAAATAACAAACTGTGCATGTACTGTTTAAATTTAATTTATAGAGAAAATAGGTTTACCATTATTATTTACAGTATAGTCACTGCACAAATTGACTAACTGAGGGCATGATTACAAAAGTCTATATATATTTTAATTAAAACTGACCAATCAGTGTTCTCAGTTCTCATGCTTATAACAAAATATGACATGGTTTTGACAGGTCGTCTCGTAATCCATTGTTCGAAGCTTAGGAACTAACAAAGTTGATTGTCAGTTCTAATTAAAAAGTATACTATTACTGTTGTAAACAATAGTCTTACAACAACCTGGACGATCAACTTCACAGAAATTACTTCTATTTACTTTATTGATTCAATATGTTGTGCTTTGATGTAGAGTTTATAATTTATTTAATTGGCTATCATTGCTAGTTTCTGAATAAATAGTTTCTTTACATGTTCTTGATTAACTTAACAATATGCTTACTGTAAGTAAGGTAATATGGAATCAACTGTAAAAACTGAATGTCATGTATGTAAATAAAGCCTTTTTCTTAAATACCCATGTTTTTGCTTGACATTGTTACAATTAAAAAAGATAGTTCTTTATTCTGATTTTAGTCGTCATTTTAGTATATTTTGTTGTAAATTTATTGGGAAAGCCTCAAGTAACACTAATGTCAATATGTGTTACATACGATATTTTTAAAAACATTAAGAATTTCAGTTTATTTATTGTAATGTAAATTAATTAAATATTTGTAAGTGCCTATATTGAAAGGCCTGTTCACATGGTCCAATTGGTCAAGTTTAATTCTCCTGATGTATCTGATTTACTTTGTATATGAACATACAAAAGTTAGTCAGTTATTCTTGTCGGTAGATCATATGCATCAGGAGAAGAATCTGATCAAACAAATTGGAGTGTGTGAACTGGCCTATCAGTTGTCTATTATATATTTACTATTTCATCTTTAAATGGAGAATGTAGTTGTGATTAATACATTAATACATGTAGTTGTCAATAAATACATTGGTATACATAAATGGATTTTGGTTTGGGTTACTAGCTATTAATTTTTTATGATGTGTATTATTAAACATGACAGATTTGTATTACCAGCTTTTAAACAGTATCTGTCACATATCTGTGACAGATATATCTGTTGCAGAGATGTTACAGATATCTGTGACAGATATGTTTAGGGGGCCAAATTCCTATATGTTACAGATATGTAACATATGTTTTCTGCAGATATGTTACATATGTTATGCAGTGCTGTTGCATATATCTGCAGCATATCTGTCCGTTTGGTGAGGGTATAGAAGCCTTTGAAGGCCATATTAATACATTGAATGCTATAAAGTATGACCATATCCCAGTGACACATATATAACTGGTAGTAGACACTAATTACCATAGCAGAATGAAAACACAAGTCAAACATGGAATTTCACAATAGATATAGGTATTGTAATAATATTATTTTTACCATTTTATGTGTGGATAGCAGACTCAAAATTCACAAACACAAGCAAAGGTATTTTTCATTTGTATAAACTTATATTATGTTGTACTTCATGTAAAGATTAACAATACTGTTTTATAAACAGACAACGTAAACAAAACCTCAAACATTCTCTGAACAGACTGTAGGTCACCTTTATCTTACTGCATGCAAATTTTATGGCATGACTCTAGTCTCTAGCCAACTTGATAACAACTTTTAGAACAATTTTTACCACCCTAATCACCCACAGAATCATATTAGATATGTTGCTATGACAGATTGACAGCTAGACAAGTGCCTTTTATAACAATACTTTACCTTATATAGTAAAAATATTCATTATTCAGGGATCTAGCTGCCACACTATAATAATATATGTCTCAACTATGTTAAGTTATTGCCAGAAGAATGCCTTTAATTGCGCGAAATGCGAACCGCATGCATAATATATAATACTGTAAGTACCTGAGCAAAGTCCACTAGAGGTTCCGGTTTAATAATCCCCTGCAAAGCTTTTTAACACAAAATATATTGGTCTTTTAAAATACGAAACCAGGTTTTAACTAAAGGTTTGACCTTCAAGGGTTGCAGGAGAATGTGATATGTATCGCTTTTTATGACGACGTCGTTCTCAGCCAATCAGAGGAGACCTTACGAGAGGTGCTACACTTCTGCGTCATTCACGTCTTTCTTCATAAATGTTTGCCTAGCACTATAGCCTGCTTCAACATTGCATAACAAATGCGAACTATTAAACAAGTAGAGAAATTACGCAGAGACACAACCGTAGTGAAGGGAAGCACTGCCAAACATAAGTTACTGCCGTACACGTACCGCCAAGCCAAACTATAGACTATAGTAACCACGGGAACCCAGAGTCAGACTATGAAGGGGTTCGCTTTTGTTGACATCTGTGGAGGGACATTTTGGTTTCCTCCCGAATGGAGAATCCAAACATTGATAAATTACTTGTTTTTCATGACGAAAACTGTATTAATTTCTCCCGACAACGCAAATCCAGCCGGAAAACGCCAGCGTAAACACAGTTGAAATTTACATATATTATAAGTACACCGTTTATACACGGTGGAGGTAAGCTGGTGTCTGACAAGCCCGTTGGCATTACGTTCTGTCGAAAAAGGGATTTCTTTAAAAAGACTTCAGGATTATTTACGTACATTGATTTAAGAGTGATCAAAATATCCGGAGCAATTTAACATTAAAGCAATTTGTCAAGCGCATTTAACACAGCATGTGAGAGATGTAGTGAAAGATGAATGGAATGCGGAGTGTTTCGTTCCTACAGCTTATGGGGAAATACCTCTCAAAAATAATACTGTCAATATACGCTATTTTAATCAGTATCGTCATAAAAAGCACTCAGCAATCATCTTCCTGGATACCAAGTAACGCCAACAGCACGAGAAACATTTTGATGAATCATCGATCACTACGGATACGTAAATGCAAATTAAAAATTATTTCACCATAAACAACACAAAATCGTCAACGTACTTATGCTTTTTAGATTGCGTTTTAATAACACACGCTGGACTTGAATGATTTTATCCTCGAATTTCTTTTAAAATCCAAGGGATATTCTTTTAAATAATCACATTAAAACGTCGCTCATCGCAATATTACCATTGTTTGCCCACAGTTAACATTGGTGAAAGCCTGATAATCACGTGGCATGCTTTAATATTGTTGAAATTTATCGACAAGACTAAGATTTTTCCATTCGATATTTTCCCACTTTTTTAATGGGGTACTTTCGTCCAAACCACAAAAGCCAAAAGCGGTTTAGGATTACCATCGATCAGTGGAAGCGAATGTAAAACAAAAAGACCGCCAGAACGACGTCAACAACCGCCCAGGACATTCCAACAAAATATCGCTATTAAACTCAGATAACATCACCTACCTCCACCGTTTTTCTGACATAAATAGGGAAAACGCCAGACATTTCCAAGGCCAACAGCGAATCCTATTGTCGCCAAAACGAATTCGATGTGCCGACCCCAATTCCCTCTCCCATCATCGACGCTAGTTTCAAATTCGCCAGCTGCTTCGGGGTCGTCGTTGAATCTCGGATTTTCCATCTCCATATTTAAGCTTTATAAGTTCCTTTGAAATTATTATTCGTTCGTCGGATATGCTCGAAGGGGTATAATTTGACTAGTAGTTTGTTTTAACAGCGTTACTAGTAAGCTTAACCTCGTGTTGGCGAACTTTACACACAACTGTGTACATAAACAACGAAGAAAGAAGTTGTAAGAAAAGTCACATGACGTCATGACCTATTTCCCGCGTAATTTATACCGGTATATACAGGTTTTTAAAAAACAGTTGCAATATAAAGGATTACTGTATTTCTAAGTTCTTTCGTCTGCCATCTCAAGCGTTCGCGAACCAGTATTGATTTGGTAAATTTCTAAACAGGTACTTTTTGAATACGCTTCAAAGCGCACAAACTGGCTTGCGCAGTTTGCTTTCGCTTTCGTCTATCACAATAACAATGGAAATGACATGTGCAATAGTGCAATTACTGACATTACTGTCATGGGACAATTACTGAACCACTGAGGGGCTGTTTATGAGCTGGGCAGGCTAGCCAACAAAATTAACTTACAATTATAAACACGCAAGACTTAACATACAGTAATAGTACACGCGTTTAGAACGAGTCTGACTCATGGCCTGTCAGCATACGTACACGCGCCAACATAGAATTTCGACGCAGGTGGTACATAATATGATTTGATCCGTTTACATGAAGCATTCAAGTACCACTTAAGGGGTTAAAGTCTGGCCATGTCATCTGCATGGATGCGTTTTCAAAGCTCTGCGTTTTCTCCAGTGCCGATATCACGCAGACTCGATGTCAAAGCTTTCCATTTTCAACCATCATTATCCATTTAATTAATTCAGCCACAATAGGGCCACAGGTGGTAGCAGCCATCTATTCTTAGTAATCCCTAAGACCTGTTTATAAGCTTCGTCAATGTTAACAAATTCTGAAATACTCAACAAAGCATAGTAGCCCAGACACACATTGCGAGTATGAATATATATAATATATATGATATATGATCGTCCATCAGGCAACAGTGATAACACGCGAAAGTGACCCCAAAGAGACCTACATCGGCCTGACAAAGAATACGTTCAAAGAAAGATTTAATGGACACAAAACGACATTCAAAAACAGGAACAAACGCAACAACACAGAGCTCAGCAAGTATATTTGGAGTCTGAAAGATCAACAGAAAGAATACAAAATAGAATGGGACATCCTGCGCGAAGCAAAAGCATACAGCAACAAGACAAAAAGGTGCCAACTATGCAATCTCGAAAAAGTCTACATCATTTACAGACCAGAATTAGGAACCCTAAATAAACGGAACGAATTAGTCTCCGCGTGTAGACACAAAGCACCATTCCTTTTTAAGAATTTTAAAATATAAACTATGAACAATATTGCATTTGTATGAACATCATAATTAGCATTTTTATAATTAGCATTTTTATAATTATAATTAGCATTTTAATACATTAGGGATATTATGTGAATAATTAAAACACTACAAACTTTCTGAAGACGGAGGAACACCTCCAGAAACTTAAAGTAAAATGTTTGTATGAACGTGTAGTCTATTTTATTATTAGTATATAATATAATATATATATATATACGAGAGTGGTAAAAGAGAGTGCTGCGCAGACAGTGTTTTGAATATATAGCAAATTGAAAAGGCGGTAAACTGCCAAGAATTTAGTGACGAGATACTTATAAAAATAATAAATTAATAATAAATACTTATAAAAATAATATATATATATATAGTTATATTATTAATTTTTATAAATCATTTATTTACCGCATAAAAATGCATACTGTTGCCTGTAATTGTTCATATCTTCTTTCACAACATCAATACTAGTGATATTCTATATGACTTGTTTATAGATCATAAAGCTTAGCACTGCTATTTTAGCAGTGTTTCAAAATATTCATCAAATACACTGCTACTCTATATTACCCCCTGCGGTGTTCATCTCGCTTAAACATTGTTATATTACTATTTTTACAGTAAAATATACAGAATTTACTGTTAAGACTAACTTCCTACTTAATATACCATGTAAGAGGGAAAATTCACACATATACTTACGATTAGACGAGTTTAAATCATGTTTGAAGTCGACTTAAAGTCGTCTAATCGTAAGTATGTGTGAATTTTCCCTCTTACATGGTATATTAAGTAGGCAGTTAGTCTTAACAGTAAATTTGATTTTCCTGTATATTTTACGGTAAAAATAGTAATATAACAATGTTTAAATCTTTCCTGACAGGCTGGAAAACATCCAAAATTGAACCACCCCTTTGTTCTATTGATGATCTCTTGAAATAACCATAACTGTTGCGAAAGCTATACATTTTCTGAAAGCCCAATAAACCGGCTTTTACTTGTGCTTTTAAATTTCCCGAACAAAACACATTATGTTAATATAAATTAGCATTAATTTTCATAAATCAGGTTGAAAAATTTACATTTTTCTAGAAAAGGCCATCTTGCAACTCCCGCGTAGCATTTTGAAAACTCAAAATACCACCAATCGCAGAGTTGTTTATGAAATCAAATCAAACTTGGCGTGTGAGTCGATCCCTGGCGCTTGTCGAATTTCAATTTTTAATCTTGCGTTACCGTGTGCCGTGTTTATCGATTGTCGACTTTGCGCAGGAAAGAGTAATAAGCGAGATGAACACCGCACGGGGTAATTGCCCCCGCAGGGTTTTGGCCCCAGAGGGCCAAAACCCGAGGAGGCATATATAGCAGTCCGAGCGCGTATGAAGTATTCAAGTACACCTAAACGAAAGTTCGTTCAGATCGTTCGAATTTGGGTCATGCACAAAATTTTCATGCACAAGCATGCGCAGTGAATACAACAAGCATGCGCAGTGGTGACAACTACACGAGGAGGCAGGCAAAGGCGAGTTTTTAAAAGACTTCTACATCTTTCTATAATCTATTTGTGTATATTTAATCAGTTGCAGAGATCAGAGCAAAAGCTTTTCAATGCATGTATTCAGTATGGCACCACAACATGTACGGATCAATCTTTTCTCCAAGATATTAGAGAGGCGGAGTGGTGTTATTTGAGCCTATACTGTAATTCATTTCAAGCAATGGATTGTAATGCACAGTTTTCAGAAATATTTGAACGAAAATGCTTTACTCACTTAAACACGCATGAAAAAAACATATTTACGACTCAGTATAGCTTTGAAAGTTGTTACAGAGACATTAACTGAAAAACTACTACTTCTGCAGGACATCGATTTTCACTTATCTCCCAACCACAAATTAGTGATTAAAATGAACAAGCATCTATAACGTCCATCCCCAGACAACTAAACTATTTGAAGAGTGGACTTCACAAAACAATAAAATTGTTATTGTTACAATTGTTAACATTACTTGTTTCACCATGATAGATACATTAACACTATCTATGTACATGTAAATTTTGAGACATTTGTCGATCCAAACATTCTAGACAAATTAACATTGTCATACCTGTATGGCTATAATTGTTAACATTACTTGTTTCAGCATGAATAAAATATTAAATATCTAATTAAATAACTATTTTTTTATTGACGATTCAAAACATTCGAGAAAAATTAAAAGATAGTTATCGTTGTTAATATTACTTATTTACACTGCAGGTACATTAAAATACCTATGATATGTGTAAATTTGTAAAATAATAATTTTTATACTTTCATTGACAAATGATAATTGCCCAGGATAATTGAAAAACAGACACCTAGGAGCCAGGGGAAGCTAATCTCTCTCTATATATATCTGCAACATCATTTGAAAATGTATAATTTTCATTTCATTCACAGCAAATGTACATAGTGTGTTAAAAGTTATAGAAATTAGTTGTATTCCGGGGGCAGATTTAGTGATAACTATTTCTAGTATAGAGTAGCAGTGTATTTAATGAATATTTTGAAACACTGCTAAGCTTTATGATCTATAAATAAGTCATATAGAATATATTGATGTTATGAAAGAAGATATGAACAATTACAGGCTAACAGTATGCATTTTTATGCGGTAAATAAATGAATTATAAAAAAATAATAGTTGCTGCCGACCGTAGGGAGGCAGCACACTATTCTTTACGCTTGCTTGGGTCCTATGCAATTCGTGCCAGTCCCTTTGGTCGAGCTATGTATAGCCGACCTGAATCTCGATTTGGATGTCTGTTTGTCGAGTTTTATGACGTTTTATGACGTAGGAACATCCAACAAAATGACATACTCCAGAGGGTTTACTCATCCGAATGAACTTGCGAACGTCACAACGGCCATAGCATTCCATTGAATGTTGTTTTGCCTACGCTGCTACCTCAGTTTCAACGAGGAAAGATTCTCTTGTCAAGGTAAGATAGAAGTGCGAACTTCAATTTTCATTGTGTTTTGGTCGAGGTTTTATATCAGGATATTTCTCCGGAGAATTCATGGCTGTTATCTTTTATTTTTAGGTGCATATTGGTGTGAGTTTGTCCATTCTCACAGGAGCCATTGTGTTCGCGCTGATCAGCATTCTGATCAGACGTTTATATCTACGTGTGCCTATCACGTATATTAAATCAAATCAACCCATTATTGTGCTTGTCAAAAACGAAACGAGCCATTGTGCTTGTCAAAAACGAAACGAGCAATTGTGCTCGTTAAAACCAAACCAAGCGAAGTCATTGTGCTCGCTAAAAACAATACAAACGAAGCGTCGACCGCTAAATTCTAGAATACCCGTCCACTAGCTTTCGCTATTTGCATCTGTTGACAGTTAGTAAAAGGGTCAAATTACGGAAAGTTCATCATATACAATTGCTTCGTTCTATTTTAAAACCCCATTTAATTTGATAACTATCAACAAGTACACACAATATAAACCTTCGAGATTATATTTAAAGAGATTTTAAAGCAACCTGGTTTCTATTTCTGCCTCAAATGCGGTTTCAAAAGTTGACGGGTATTCCGTAGAATATTTGCTCCGCGTCGACATCAGAAGAATACATTGTCGTCTTTATTCTTGAATATGGCAAAATGTAGATAATGTAGATAACAAGATAACAGATATTGAGCATGCAGAAGAATGCACAGTCCGTGTCACTGGTGTCCATATCAGAAACAAATTCTGATTTACTTAGTTTATCAACTGCTATTGTGTTCATATTGAACACTAATTCAGTTTATCAACTGTAAATTAGCCTGCATGCAGTCTCTACATCGGAAACGATGACGAAACATTCATCGGAAACGAAACTGTCAACAGTCAAAACTGTTTTGTTATACAACTGTTTTAGCTTTATGTTCAACTGCATTTTTATTGAACTGTTCAAGTTATACATCTGTTTAATATTATACATGTGATGTTAATGAACTATTATATATATTGCGATTGAATAGATGTTGAGAACGGTTAACAAGGGGGGTCAGACAACAACAGGGAGGGGGCATCCACAAATGTGCCAGGGGCCCCTGCAAGCTAAGGGTAACCAGAATTTTTCAAACGGGGGTCGTTTTACCTCATGAAATTATTTTGGGGTGAGGGAGGGGAGCAACAGCCAAAGGATTTCTTCCTGGCATAAACGCTTTTAACTTGAATTAATTTAATTTGAATTAATTTAATTTTACAAAAACCCAAGGTTTTTACAGGAATGTAAAAATTCCCTTCCATGCACCTCAGAGTACCTTTGGTCCAGCAAGCTCTGTGTGAGCTTCATATATATGTAGAGCTCACTGCTCTGGTCTTACCTACACCATAACCGCATGGGTTTGAGGCTGTATTTCAAGGCAGCACTTCCCTTGCGATAGTAACTTCTAGTATAACTACATATATATATATATATATATATAAATCTATTCATACTCGCAATGTGTGTCTGGGCTTGTAATAATTTATGCACTTAATTATTCGATGCGAACAAACAAGCATTTCAGACGTTTATAGCAGTTTGAATATTGGGGGATGGGATTTTCAATATAGTAAATTGTTTGCTAAGCTAAAACTGAATAATGTGCTGTTAGTTTATGTCTTAGTTTAGAAGTTAACCATGTTATCTGTTTGATTGAATTTTATATCGTAGGGACCCCTGCCACCTTTTTGGCAAAGCTTGTAAAATATTAAAACTATTAATGTTCGGGAAAAAAGAGTTAAAGGGATATGGCAATATAAATTAACTTTATCTCATTTGAAAGAACTCGTAAAATAGTATAAGAAGACCTTTTACAATTTTTCTGTATCTTTCTTGGTTTTTGAAATATTTCAGATAATTATGACAAAAGACAATCTACAATCCGCCATCTTGTTGTAATATTAACTAGGAAATTGGTAACGTCACAAGCAGGGTAAACCTGATGAAACTACTCCATAGGTGACCGAATTTCCGCGGAAGGCTTTTTAAAATGTTGTGGGCCAATTGAAAATGGAAATAGTGCAACATAATCGAGTTTCTGGCTCATAATTTCGTAAGGTTGGCAATTTCACTTTACCCTACTTATGACGTCACATGCATATCGAAAATGATTCCAAGATGTCTTTCGTCAAATTATTTCGAAAACCAAAATAGATTAGGGAAAATTGTAAAAGGTCTTGTTATACCATTTCACGAGTTCTTTCAAATGAGACAAAGTTAATTTATATTGCCATATCCCTTTAAACAGTTATTCTCAAACTCATTACTAATTCATGAGAAAATTCTAAAGAAATTAATATTTAATCAGTACTTAGAAATAAGAGGAAGATTACAGTCGAATTTCCCCAACTGTAATCTCGATTTTCTCTTGAAATATGGATTTGTTTGAGAAGCAAGTTCTAACACTCGTAAGGCCAAGTAAAAAAATATAGTAGTTTATCATCCTAACTTCAAAAAAAAAGCAGAATGCGGGCGCTTTTATTTTTTTTTCAAGATGGCTTACCGAATTGGCCATCACCTGCCAAAACCTATTTTTTGAATGGATTTCTCTACAACTGCTTTGATGCAAGATTGCGTCAAAACAAATTGTGGTGTGTAAAACTAGAAATAAACCGAAAAGTGCCAAAAGGTAACGGAAGATATATACCGAAATGCACAAAAATGACCGAAATTAAGGTTGCGCAAAAGGCCCCAAAAACAAAACAGATTTTCGACACAAATAAAATAAAAAATAAAAATAAATTTGATGCGGCCGGAAAAAAGGATGCGGGCGGGGACGATACTACTTTATTTTTTTACTTGGCCTAATCGGTCCGTATTTGGAAAAAAAACACGGCTTGTCCGTATTTAGAAATCAGAAGAAGAACGCTTGCTCGTGTTAGAACTTTATAATTCTGGTATTAGTATTATAAATTCTAGAATTTTGCAGCGCATCCGAGAATGTTCTGTCTCCATTGGTAACGGTATCCGTTTTTGGCACAAATGAACAGATTTAGGTTTATATCGTGTCGGTAAATCACTGATATTAAACTACAATATCCTTCTACGCTTCAATTATTTTTCTCTCATGCAACACAAACCCCACCCATTTTTTCTCAGCCATCATATTGCATAAAACACATCACCACTTTAATATCTCGTATTCAATCATGCAGTTTTTCTTTTTGTTCCTACTGTGTTATTCATGTTTACTACACTACAACCGTGTTGGTAATACAACGCCGGTGGAGGTCTAACTACCTATTTTTTTATACAAAATACGCAGTCAAATTGATTCTCGTATACCTTTATTGGCCGAAACGGCGCGCCATACTAGGCGCCTGACCATGTAAAGCTTTAAAAGCAATCAACACACTATTTTTAAAATAATCCAATTTTCTCAACTAACCAAACTCTCTTGTCACGTGCGTAATGTCTTTGCGTGCGTGTTCCTGCATTTAGTCTCTTCCTGTGAATAATAATAAACCTACTTTAGCAGGGGAACTTTATAAGCTGTCGATAATACTGAGCATTTTTGTCAGAAAGTGCCAAAGATTATAATGTAAAAGGCCCAAACAAGAGACATGCTCTTGCCCAGGGGCGCACATTCGAAATATTTGTGGGGGGGGGTGCTTTTCGATCTGGGACCGACTTTTTAATATGTTCGTATCTGATAAATGTACGGATGACTGTATACCCCCTTCATTCCTTCATGTTCCCAAAGCAATACAATACAGCACTTTATTTGGCGAAAAATTGAGCATATTGTATAGTGCTAACGCGCTATAGCTTAAGTCTAACAAAGAACACTTTAATTTATTTATAATATATATGGATTTTTGTAATTATATACACTGAAACGTCCTTGAGAAGTGTAGCCATGTAAGGCCCGAATGTAATGCAAATGATCTCAAACAAAGGATTTTGCTCATTTGCATTAGATTCGGCACATGAAAACTTCGACGTTTGAATTAAGCCTGGTCATATACATACATGAACATCTTTTAAATTACTCAACACTAATAATGCGACGGGTTTTTCGAAGCTCTGCCCTGCAACTAGTTTGTCTAGATAAAGTAAGTTAGTTAGTTTGTCTAGGTTAATCGAGTCTGTCAAATCTCTTTCGCATCCAAGGGTCATGAAGTCCTTAAGTCTCTCTTGTTTCATCACTGAACGCATCACTGACTTTATGAGTTTCAGCCTTGAGAAACTGCGTTCACTTGATGCCGACGTGATGTGCGCTGTCAAGATCATGTGATAGCATATACTACTAGTCAACGGAAAGATCGTCTGGAATTCTTTAGCACAACGTGCTGCTTCTGCAATCGTTTTTATATCTGGTTTGTTTGCTTGGCAGTGATCTCTAAACGTTGTACGTATTTGTTCGCATGACTGGCGGCGTAAGTTCAACATTGTAAGACATCTTCGTCAGATTGCAGCGATTCAGGAAGCATCTTTACCAGGGACTTGAGCTCTTCCGGTTTTGGGTCTTTGTCGTAAGGTGGAAGGAGAAGACCAACAGCCGGGGAAAGGATGTCACAGGTAGCTTTGACGTTATCTGTGAGTGTGGATTTGGACGTCCAGGATTTGAAGAAAAGTCTTTTCTGTAGAAGTCCTTGAGATCAAGGTGTGCATCGATTTCATGGCATTCTGAAAAAAACAACAGCTGCATCTATTTGGTTATCCAAATTATCCTTGTCGTCGCGTAAGTGTACTAAGTGGCGCAGTGTGACAATAGTATCATGAGCAGCTTCTAGAGTATCAACGATGTTGATATCGACACTCTGGATTTGCTTTGTCAAAATCTTGGTTTTCACCATAACATTGCTCATGAACATATTCAAACGATTTCACTCTTGCTAGTAGATTCTTTGCCTTCGCTTTGGTCTTGGTATCATCTGCATCCTGCAACTCTTCTAGTGATTTTACAGTTTCTTCGTGAATTGACCAAATTTATAGTACGCATTAAACAGACATTCAGATTAGCTACAAACGTGCAAATCAATTATTAAAACTTTACAGTTGAAATGACAACCTGTAAGACTTATATAACGGAAACTTCGAGTCGAAATGACGACGTGGCACCGACATCACTTTCGACCGAAGTGTTGTGAGTCGGAGCATGGATAGTAGAAAGAAAATAAGTCGTTTTATTATCCATGGTCGGAGATGCAACCGAAATTCGACATTGAAACAACGTCTTTTCCCGACGTCGCAAGTCGACAAAATGACGTCCTGTCAATGCCGATATCACATTGTGCGACGTCGCGACCCAATTTCAACCAAAAATCGACGTCATTACAAACGGACTGTCTGCTTGTTATTTAATCGTTAGCAAGTAACTATACGCGAATATATTGTAACTTACTAACTTCATGGCTGCATATAAAATGAAGAGCTTAATTTAACATAATCAGATATTTTGTAACTAGTTTTGTCTTTATTGGACACGAATATTACATAATATTTTTCAGGGACGAACGGGACCGAAAAAAATGTCTGATGGATAATTTGGGACCGACTTTTCTAACCGATTCTCAATTTTTGGGGGGGTGTCACACCCCCCACACCCCCCCATAATGTGCGCCCCTGCTCTTGCCTTGTGTTAGTATAGCACATGCCCACTATAACAACACGCTGTCATGAACATGCCCACTTAACGTTTCAGCGCGTGGGAGAAAAACAAGTTTGGCCAAAAACGTCACACTCGAAAACCTGAATTACTTGCTCGTAATTTAGGTAGGACTATATGGCAGCCCACCTCCCCCCGCCCCCACACACAACACGGCATGCACGTACCCATGTCAGTCTATTTACAGCTAGATCACGCGCGCGCCGAAATTCAATGGAATACGAAGTACGTTAAAAATCTTGCACGTTTGGCTTTCTAGCAATTGCTTTGTTTTGATCCAACGACGGTACTTCCCGCCCCCGCGCAAGCTGCTCTGCCCACGACACGCGTGATGACGGAATGGAAAAATTATACCGAACTAAAAATAACTATTATATATGCATCTAATAGGTAATTCATTCTACTCGTTCATTCTATTCATTCTACTAATTTGCATTCCACTCGATTGTAAGGATTTATGGTGAAGGAAAATTTCGAGTGTTGTAATATAGACATTTTAAGACCAAACCGGGTCGACACGGAGTATGGTAGGACGCGACAAACTCCTTATAAGAAAGTAAAAAGTCGCTTTGGGTGATCCGTTGGAATCGGACAATATTGGCTAGTGGTGATCTGACGAACTATATAAAGAGGTTTTTATGAAGGGTATACAGGTATACATATTAGGTACGTGTGTGATAGCGATCAAAATAATATACGACGAAGCGGCTGGCTGATTGCCGAATAATTTCTAAATACAAGCATAAACCGTTTTTACGAAGGTATGCACGTTCTCGTAATATAATAGACACGTATATATGTTATGTATTTAGACTCGGTAATTCTAAAACTGTTTTCAGGATTGAAATCGAGTAAATAGTGGCCGAGATTACTTTCAACTGCGTACGACGAACCGGCATTTTGGTCTATGGATGGGGAAAAGAAACGGCTAGCCCACCCCCACCCCCCTGAGTTTTTTCCCCATAGAGAGGAGAGAAGACACTGGGAACAAGTTTGACAATAAAATTCAAAATGGTTGCCTATTCTGCAATGGGAAGTTTTCACTTTTCCAACGACTAGACTAAAAATTCCATGTAAATATTTTGAAATGAGTACAAAGAACACCAAGAGTGAAAATATTTGTTGTCAACTAAAGAAACAAGACGTTCTTAAAGACTTGGAAGAAGATGAAGCATACTTGTCGTAATTTTGTCATGCATATAAATAAATGAGTAATCATCGTGATATTTGAAAATTGTGCCAATTTTGGCACAATTATATACTTATCGTGATGACGTAGACTAGAAATAACTATTATTTACATGGATGCGGCTGCCTATATATAGTGAGTCCGCTAGTTTAACTAGGTGGCTCGATAGTCTAAATCGAGGTCTAAATCATGTGAAATTGCATTTATCCGCATAAAAAATGTTTGTAATCGTGCAGATCTGAGCTTCGTCGTGGTTTATAATATTGTATAGGCTCTAGTGGTGGAAAGTTTCATACCCTCAAAATGTACCTGAGTGGCGAAATCGTGTGTCCAATAAGTCCAGAAAACTAATTTGCATAAAATCTGTCGCTTATCATAAACACAATTTCTCTAGATATACAAATGCTACAAGTGTGAAACGGTTCGATAATCAAGAACACCGCTAGAGCTATGCAATGAACCAAAATGAAGCTCAGATCTGCATTACAAAACGTTTTATGGGGGAAAATGCAATTTCTCATGATTTATAGACTATCGAGCGGCCACCTTAATACTTTCTCAAAGTCAAACTATACATGAGGATTAAAATTACATGAGGAAGATTATTGAGGAAATTCATGAGGAAATTCATGAGGAACACCGAAGATTACAGCCGAATTTCCTCAACTTTCACGTACGTAATGTCCGTATTTAGATCTGTATTTAGAAATCAGAGGAAGAACGCTGTGTTGCCTATTATGCCTTCTGTTTTTTCATGATACCGAGTCATGCTGATCAATCTCATCCAATATAATCGTTCTTTTAAAACCATGTAAAAACGCAGCAGCGTCGCGCAGTTGATTATATTTTGTCTAGCGGAAGGTATGTAATGCGACAGACGTACAAATATTTGACTACATCTGCCAGAAAATGCGTGTGAACTATACGCACTATATATACATGTCATGTATACTAATACTGTTTATAATGCGTCGGCGAACGACACACTTGACTAGATAGATAGAACAACTTTATTTACCCACGCTAACCCTGTCAACCGCAGCTGATTTCCACAGGGGGCGTGTAAAAAGGAAGTACAAAGATATAGTATTTTAGGCTATTTACAAAAATACAAAATATAATATAATCTAAGTTACTAAGTTACATAATAATATCAACTAAGTTACAAAGTCTAAGTTATAAAGTTTATAAGTATAAAAAATATATATATTTACAGGTTTCTTTTAGGATTTTTTTCGTTCAGGTATAATCAGAAAATATGAGTAGCAATTTTATTATGAAAACAGGAGAGGGTTTTGCACTCCCTGACTTCATTTGGAATAGAATTCCACAGATGAACGAAGCACTATATATTACACTAAGTTGCCGTACTCATAAAATTTTACAGGCGGTGTATAAGCTCACTTCACCGAATGACGCACGAACTCCTATCGATCGAAGATTGTCAAAATATTGTCTCTCCGTTGGGCCCACTAAAATGACCCTCGTTAATACGGAATTATGAAAACATGATGACATGCATTTTAATAAATGTTTTAAAGTCTTTCGGAGTTCTCTCGTTGATTACATTTACTTGTATAAACAAAACATTTAACATCAACATTAGATTTGTGAGTAGTTTGAAATTAATTGAAACTGATAAGTGCTCCTGACTGTTTATTATAATACGGGACTGTTTATTATAATGCGTCTGAACGATATATACGCAGTCACGCACGCAAATATATCAAATTGTAACGCAAACAAAATTAGTGTACTCGCTGGAACGTTTGTCGGGAAAATTTATGCTGTCGATAAACATAAAATTATATAGCACATGACTCAATGAATTATATACATCCTGATCAGGGAAACGTCCTAATAGAAATCTTGCGCTTTTTATGTCGCATATCATCACAAGCCAAGACAAATGCGTTATATTCAATAGCTTATTTTGACTGGGACAATTTCGGACAAAGAAATACACTTTTAAAACTTCGTAAGCAACAATGTTTGGTAAATTTAAAAGCTAAAAGCAGGATCAAATAACGGTAGTATCTACCACCAAAAGTGACAAATGAATAAAGAAATGACAGCTGACACTGGACTCTGGACGCTTGTCATCCGAATCACATCATATCCTGAGAGGTGTACGTGCTCATCAGTCATCACAGTGTTCGGTATATACCAGTCTTGCGTTTGAAGATAATTCTGTCTTAAACTTTTAGTAAACTTTAATTAGTAGGTATTACTTATAAGTCTAAAATATGTCAGCGAGATTGTACAGCGAAGTTGTACAGCGAAGTCTAGCGTGCATGAGACAATTTTATATATTTCATGCGTGCGTGTATTATACAGAGGGTCAACACGTAGTACGTTAAACATTGCAAGGAATCTGCCTGAATCCGTGTATACACACGAAAAGATTATTATAAGCATTATTTCTTATTTTTCTGATCCTCGACTTTTTCCCTCGACCCTCGACTTGCGATCCTCGACCAAAAGGTAGACTCAACAGCAGAAAGACCTGTCTCTTCATGAGTATTTCAGATGTCTCTTCTTGAGTATTTTCTTAGGCCCTCCTAGTGTTATTTTCACCGAATTTTCTCAGAGATATTTGGGAATCCTGTGTCCAGCGTACGTCGCGCGAGAGACGCGCGCGTTGCAACAACAATAGATATTTCACATCGATTAATATATTGCTGGAAAGTGGAAACCACGCTCTGTATCAACTGGTTAGAATCTTTTAAATGATTTCGCGTCTGTAACGATTCTGTTGGCGCAAACAGCGCGCTATATCCACATTATTATGTATTATTATGTTAAATATGCGCGTCACATCGCCTAAGTTTTGTAGTCTGTGGTTACATGTAGCTAGTAATGCCGAATGTACGATGCAATCAATTGGAAACCCACATGTTGTACATTTAGCATTTGAAAGAATCCCTAATTTACTGAAGTGACTTCACTTGAAGCAGACTGTTAGAACGATTCGAGTTATGCGGAATATGATACTGTCAAATCCGTATGAAAATGAGACCCGCTGGGTCGGGGAAGTTGCTCTTGAGCAGGCTACGCAAACATTAATTTTATACAGGATTTTGTTTGTTGGCGTCTTGGCGACGCAGGCTGCTAGTGCTGTTCAGACAGCTGATGAGTTGGGAGGAGAGCAACTCGACAGTATGTATAGGATGGGGCAGTGCAGGCAGTGTTTACATCGTTTACTTCGTTATATGTTGAAACCGCTGTGTTATTGCTTGCTGGCTCATCAAAAATGGCGCACTTTGCTTCTCTCTTGCGCAGGGCGCTTATATACTGGGCGGTGCAACGCCTATTGGGAAGCTGATCGACGTGTGATGCGGGGCCTGGTAACGAGAATTGCTATTCACCGGTCAGCGGTTGGTACAATGCTTTATAACATGAATCTTTTCCTTAGCAACGATTTGTGCTTGGGTAACTAGGTATAAAGTTATATAAACAGATCTAAATTCCTAAATAAAGCAGTAAAATTAAAATGAAAACGTAAATATGGCTATAAAAGTGGATGTAGAAGAGATTTTAAATTTGTTTGAGGTCCACAACTCTACAATAACATTCAATATACAACTAGTTGTTCAAGTATTTCCATTGAAAATTTAATAACATTTTTACAAACTCTGCCAAAAAATGTTTACACAAAACAGACAATTGAGGAAAAACTTATTACAATGGCACTAGGAACAGTTCTTGATTCCACTCAATTCGGTCTTGTGCAAGAGTTTATTGATTATATCTTAGAGCTGTTTCAAACATGTCTTCATGATGTTGAAAGTTAAACAAATCTAAAAAAAAGAGCAGTTGACTTGGAGAAATATTTTACCAACAAAAGAACCATTGGCAACCATAATATAGCCTTGGAGAAATCATGGGAACAAATTATTTTCTCTTCTAGTAGCAGCAATGATTCAGAACTGTCTGTCAGCAGTACAACATTACTTCAGGAGATTCTGAAACTTTTTGGTCAACTGGTATTAACATTCCTGTAAAGAATAAAAAAACAATATACATGCTTATTTTTTTTCGGTCCGTATCCTACCAAATCCTGCTTTCTGATTGGCTAACGAGCGGTCCGTATGAGCCCATACGGACCGCTCGACATAATTTCAGTTTTAAATGCGTTTTATAAGCCGTAAAATATTCTAAAAACATTTGAAAATGAACTCAAACGAGATTGAACATATTGAAAGACATATAAGTGATATTTTTATCCGGATAGAGACTTAACTCTCAATAGTTCCTTTGACGAAGAAAAAGCACAGACTTTTCTTTTTTGTCCACTAACTAGAAATACTGATGACGACCAAAAAAAATATTTCCAAGTAAGATTTCCAAGAGAAATATTTCCCTTGGTCTCAAAAACGTCCCTCGGCCGCAAAAAACGTCCCTCGGCCTGCGGCCTCGGGCCGTTTTTGAGACCTCGGGAAATATTTCTCCATACGGACCTCCAAACCGGTAAATAACATATATATATCAGAAAAAACAAACTAATGTGATCATGTGGCAAAGAAATTTTAATAAATGAATATAGAGAAGTAGTTCTTCAGCCTGTAAAGGTAATTTTCCACTATATTCCAGTGGTGTAGGAGACGTCTTAAATAAACCATTGACAATATCTGCAACGGGTTGATCCCAAATGGTTCCCTGGGGCTGGGGAAGCATCAGTGCTCTGGCCAACTGAGTAAGTTTGATAATTCTCTGATAATCTAGGACACTTGCAGTACAAAGCAGACGAGTCTGAATAGAGGGGGTCTTGTACCATTGACATCACACATTTTAACAGTAGATAGTTTTGTTTTCTCACAAAATGCATGAAATTGAAAATATCGTTTTAGAAATCGTCAACTTGCTCACGACACATATTTTTTTCAAATCTTTGCAGTGTTAAACGCAATCATATAAATCGCCATCAGCCATAGATCAATGTTCGATAGAAGGAACATCATTTGTATAAGGGGTAGGTTATGTTTTCATATCAAAATGGGAAAATTATCCACTCCGAAATTCGTTGTTTTTATGAAAACCGAGAAGTGTATCCCTAAGCTATGTCGCAAGAAAATTTCAGGGTGAAGAAAAGTGTTTAACACACCAAGCGCTCGTTATATCTTTAATATTCGATATTTTGCTAAAAGCGTAGAAGTGGGAAACTTCCTCAGACTTAACATTCATTTAATTTTAACAATCACAAGATTTGGGGCATATAACGACATGACAACAGAGAATCACAAGATACCATAATTATGTATCTTGTTTGTTTTAGCCGTAATGTTTTAAACATTAAACTCGTGAAGAATAAGCCTTGAAAAGGGACAACTTTCAGCCATGATAACTCCCAATTATCCACTCCGATTTTTAAAAAAATTTTAAGATAGAAGTATACGATAATAATATTCAACATACCTGAATCACAGAATGCCTGAATGTCTTGCTGTAGATTTGAAGAGAACACATGAAGCGCTCGTGGTGAAATTTAGTCTCCATTTAAGTCATCAAAATATCAAGGCTACCTCTACAATAAGTTGCATGTAATGCTCTTTTTTAAGTAAAATACATACTGATACGTTAAAAGAACATCCCTTTTATCTATATTTTAATAAACCTTCTTCTCACACAAAACCGTTTGAGAAAAATCAACGATAATTTGTCAGTAACCAAAATGTCGATTTTTTTGCAATTTCGCTAAAAACACGCTCGTGCCAGTCCCCTTCCGCATCACACGTCGATCGGCAAGGGAGTTGAGAAAGATGTTTTCACTTGGTATGACTCGTTTTCATGGCTGGAATATTTTGAGAATGTTTATCAAGATATTTTACCATGTGGGGGTCGCCATCAGGCATGCTGGTTATATTTTACTTTTTTGAGGTGGCCCCCCCCCCCCCAAATGTTTTCGGCCCCCCTTGACTGGAAAACCTGGCTACGTCTCTGCCTGTGATGCCCAAACCACTGTATGAGAGTGGTAGAGCGAAAGCCCTTTGGGTTCTCTATGCCGAAAATACAGAAGTAAGAGCTCATAGAATAGATGCTAGGATTGTTGACAATGAGGAAAAGAAGGTGATGGAAATGAGCTGCCCATGGCTAGATAATCGCCAGTCTAAAGATGCTGAGAAGACCCAGAAATATGGCCCTAAGATGGGAACTGAAGAAGCAATTCCCAAGCTAACCTAACCCAGCACAACATCATTATGGATGTTCTCGGAGTTTTTTCGAAGGAGGTTAACCAAACAGTAAAAAAGCTAGTCGGAGATAGAAGCGAAGAAACATTAAGACGGATGCAGAAGTCTGTGATCAGCAGTAGCGTGAACATTGCACGCTCATTTGAGATTTTAGTTGACTAACAATACAAAAGTGGCTGAGCCAATCAGTTAGATCGTTTTTATTTCCGAACAGTATATTTGACTTTACGCAATAGTTAGCAACGTTCGCGCCTGACTATGGCTTGTAATTTTACTGAGCATTCAGAAGTTGTACACTGCCATAATAATAATTAAGTAATAATAATAATAATAATAATAATTGAATAATAATAATTGAATAATAGTAATAATAATTAAATAATAGTAATAATAATTAAATAATAGTAATAATAATTAAATAATAGTAATAATAATAATAATAATAATTGAATAATAGTAATAATTAAATAATAGTAATAATAATAATAATAGAAACTTTATTAAATGTTTTTCTTTTCTACATATACAATTATAAATCTTGCTTATAGGTAATTTACAATTGGCTGCTTGAATCACAACTAATAATATATAATAACAACGAATGACATATATAATAAAACATTCAAATTTATATACAAATATTTCCAAAAGCTAATAATTCGGGAATAATAATAATTGTGTTCCATTGTGTTTGCAAAATAAATTTACTGCATTTCGAGTTAACCAATACCGCCGATAAGAACATAAGATTATAATAATAATAACTAGAAATACATATACGCAATAACCCCTCGCCTAACTGTCCTATCAGGCTCCTACGACCACGCTCTCTTAAAATTAAAGTGGTGTGTTATTAAAAAAAAACTGATTCTTTTGTGGGTTCCGTCGTCTGCAGGCTGCCGATCCACATTTTCCCCATAAACACCCGTGTTTATGCATTGATATACATGCGAATGTGGGACTGCGAGCTTGGATGGTAAACAGATCAGAGAAGTGACGTTCATCAAGCTCAAATTGAACCCGCAACCTTCTGATTTATAGAGAGACTCCCTAATCACTGTGCTACAAATATTTGTATTTTTGGGTCCCGCCGTCTGCGGGCCGCTGATCCACATTTTATTAACACCCGTGCGACTTCAGTGTAGAGTTGAGGATGCATTGGTCGTTTTTCAGTCGTTTCTTTTCTTTTTATTCAGGTAACCACTCTCCAAACATTGGGCGTGCCGGATGGTCAAGTTAGGGGATATTTATTTGAAAAACCCATGACGGGTAGAATGGCCTTCAACCCTTGGAAGTAAAAACGTTTGATCAGTCCCTGTCTCATATGGAAACAGTGGAAACAGTGCCTCTCCACTTTATCATGACGGGGGGCAGCCTTGCCATGAAAACGATTGGCACCTTCGACCCAGCTCTCAATCATTGTTATATTTGCAAGCAAAAGGAAGGTATCGATATCATCCTCAACGCCGATGGAGTTATATATTCCATTCAAGTTACTGTTCGTCCCCACAAGACGATCACCAAGAAAGATGGATTCTGGAAAACTGCCAAACCAGGATGGAGGCCAGTTCTTTGTACATCAGAAGATATGCAGTATTTCCTCAATCGATCAAATTCTCAACTTGGAAAAGAATACAGAGAGAACAAATTTTCGATTACAAGCGCCAGTTGCATTGTGCGTGACGCATTGCTTAGCTCATTACAGCGCTATCCTAATAAGGAAAAGTAGGGTGGAGACCGGCCATATGGATTGTGATGAGTTTTTTTGAACATTTTCAAGGGCTTGATTTAAAATATAACATGCTGGCCAACTTTTTTTTTGCTCAGGAGTTATTTCGATTTGATGGTGTTTCTACTGAATTTATTTCGATCCTTAAATTTCCAGCGGAAATCGCCATAATTGCGGCTCAAATGAACAGCAGTATTTTGTACTGGCCAACATTTTTTTGCTCAGGAGTTATTTCGGATAGACAGATATATTGCCTAGTAAGCCTAGTATTATGGAAATTAATACTAAAATTAATACTAATTAATACTAAGCCTAGTATTATGGAAAGCAAACCTGCACTGCCATAGCCTGTGTAGCTGATGGTTTTAGGGGTGGGAATAGGCAGAGGAGAGGGAAATACTGTTTGCCACAAAACTACTACTTTAATTTCGCCTACTCGCTTATCTATTTTATGAGAACGACACAAGGCGGAATTAAAAAAGCTGTAGTTTTGCAGCAGGCAGTATATCCCTCTCCACTACTTATAGACGCAAGCCTCAACCCCTAAAACTGGCAGCTTCGCATGTCAGAAGTTTTACCACAAGAAGTATGTTTGTTCAGTTTTTAATGGTTATAATACAAAAGCTTTCAACAGCAAAGTGTACCAATTTACTGAAAATAAGTTATTGATTGTGTTATGAAGAGAGTACTTTTTCACCAAACGCAAGGTCCCACACATGATGAGGGTTTTTTTATTATAAGTGTTAAATAGTTCAATCAAGTAATTGATTGTGAAAAATATGTGAATTAAGTAATTGAATTGAAATAAAAGCTTCTCGGTGGTTTCACTCTAGAGTCTCTCATAATGGATATAATACATGGTTTTATGGAAAAGAAGTCTCTAAGGCACTAGGGTACGAAAACGCGAAGTGGGGCTATCAGTGTACACATTGGCAATATATAAGATCAAACGAGAGGTGTTTGAAGGGGGGTCCGATTCGCGCCCCCCTTTAAACGTACAACTAAACACGATATTCGTATTGGAGCTAGAGGTGTTTTCCGCATAAAAGACGACGAAATCTCAGGTCCCAAATTGGGACCCCAGTTTTTGAGCGATAACTGACACCATAAAACAGGGGGTCAGCTATTCTTAAAAAATAATTGCTTGGCATAAACGTTTCTCAACCAATGTCTTGTTTTAGGGTGTCAGCTCTCATCGTCTTTCACGTGGAACACACTCCTGGCTCTGATATATAGGCTGTGTGTGGGTGTATATTTTTAGGCCCCGTCGTTTCGACGCCCCCCTTGTATCGCACTAAGTGTCGTCTTATATTTATCACCCAAAGGGTGGGGCGTCAAAACAGGACCACCAGGTCCTGAATCGGGACCTCATGTGTAAACGACCCTTCTATCGATCACAAACACACCATGAGTAGGGGGTTATTTTGACCAAGGTCCCAAAACGGGGGGTTGGTCCTGTTTCAACTCGTTCCTCAACGTGATAAAACATACAGTATTATATAATGACGAGACGTAGAATCTACCATACTAAAGAAGAAGCTGCAGAGGCTAACAGAGTGTTAACCAAAGAGTGGGTAAGAACTCGTAAGTGGATATGTACAGCATGCGACTACACATATCATATTAGCTCTAAGTGGAGACATCTAAAGAGTAAGAAACATTTGATAAATTTAAAGTTGTTATCCTTATAATCTATATGTTTTCCAGAAACCAGACCCATTTTAGGAGTCTGGTTCCAGGAATCAGACCCATTTCCAGGAATCAGATCCATTTTTCATAATGGAGGCGAGTCGTTTTTAAAGCATACAACAAAACATGAGATGCATCCGTTAAGAGAGCTGTCTACTAAGTATTTGAGTGAAGCCAAAACACTTGGATACAATTGGATGGATCTGTTAAGAAGAGCATCAAGACAGGGCGTTATAGACCACATAGCCAGGGTCAGAATAGCACGTGTAGTGCTCGAGGAGAGAAACTTTAAAGCAAAACTCAAGCTCTTCATAGAGGAACAGAGGTCACTCTTAAAGAAACCTAGTCAGTTTCCCACAGTGATGCAGATACGGTCAGCTCTAAGAGGGTATACTAGATCGTATAGTGTCGAGGTAACCAATAATAAGGATCCACTGCAACAACTAAACAAGTCGAGAGTTGCTGTGAGCCTAATACTGACAAAAGAGTTGAATAGACTGAGAGGTTTAAAATATGTTGAGACACTAAAAGTGACGTTAGAGAAACAACTGGACAACGACAGAACTACGTATAAAGTAGGATACTTCAACTGTAACTGGGGAAACCGTAACTGGGGAAACCTGTGGTGGTATCCCAAGCTTGTATGTAATACTTTTCGTAGCTGAAGTTTAATAAACCATAAACCATAATGCCAAGACGATATATAGTGTTAGTGACATATATAGGTCTGCAAAACAGTCTAGTGAAGAGATACTAAACCGAATTGCTGTGTGGATATCAGAGGGTTCTGGATGGGTCATAGACAACGTAGATAGCCACTACGTGAACGTGGTAGTATATGAACCTCTAAAAGGATCCAGCTATGTTGAGCTTCCAACAGAACTGAGGAATGCATCAAAGGGTTTGATTAACATAAGGAATGATGATAATAAGTGTTTTATGTGGTGCCACATACTACACAAGAACCCGGTAGATTACAAACCTCAAAGAGTGTCAAAACATAAGAGAAACGTTAACACTGTAGACTATGAGGGGATCGACTTCCCAGTATCAGTCAAACAGTATAACAAGATAGAGATCAAAAATAATATAAACATCAACGTGTTTGGGTATGAAAACAAGCAGCCGTTCCCAATACACGTATCCAAGGAAAGTAACGAAGATCATATGGATCTACTGCTAATAACGAAAGACGAGAAACAACACTATGTGTACATCAAGGATTTCAACAGGTTTATGCATAATCAGACGAAACACAGAAACAAGAAAAACTTTTGTAGATACTGCTTACAGTGCTTTAGCACAGAAGCTATACTAAAGAACCACGTAGAGAATTGTATAGCGGTTAATGGAAAGCAGGCAATTAAGATGCCTGAAAGAGGAAAAAATATGTTGAAATACAGAAACTTCCACAAACAGTTAGATGTTCCATTCGTCATATACGCAGACTTTGAGGCGATCTTAGAGAAGATAGGCACCGCGGCACCACCATCAGACAGGTCGTATACTAGCAAGTATCAACAGCACACGGACTGTGGGTACGGTTATAAGGTAGTCTGCTGTTATGACAACAAGTATAGTAAGCCTGTTGAGACGTTCCGCGGTGAGAACGCAGTCAAGAAGTTTATGGAGAAGATGCTTGAAGAGGTTAAGTATTGTGACAATGTCAAAAAGGAACACTTCAGCAAAGACATGATTATGACTTCAGCCGACAAGACTAACTTCGAGGAAGCAACTAAGTGTCACATCTGTGATGGAATATATAAAGATGAAGACACAAGAGTTAGAGATCATTGTCATGTAACTGGTAAGTATAGAGGCTCTGCGCATCAGTTATGCAACAGAAACCATAGACTGACCAATAAAATACCAGTGGTGTTCCACAACTTGAGAGGATACGATAGCCACTTCATAATGCAAAATATCGGAGGACTTGGGCAGAACATCAATGTTATACCGAACAACATGGAGAAGTATATGGCCTTCATGTTAGGAAAAAGTCTCGTATTCATCGACAGTTTCCAATTCATGGGTTCTAGTCTAGACAACTTGGTTAACAACCTTCCTAAAGAGTGTTTAAAAAACACATCAGAGGTATTCACTGATAAGGAGCTAAAACTAGTGTCAAGAAAGGGTGTGTACCCATATGACTATATGGATAGTTTCAACAAGTTCGAAGACACAAAGCTACCTTCAAAGGAGAGCTTCTACAGTGTGCTAAGCGATGAACATATATCAGATGCTGATTATGAACACGCACAAGAAGTGTGGAAGACGTTCGATTTGGATAACATGGGTGAGTATCACGACGTGTATCTCAAAACTGATGTGCTACTATTGTCTGACGTGTTTGAGAACTTCAGAAGGACGTGTACCCCAAAATAAATCTAATTTTACAAAAGTGGCCTGGTACCCCAAAATAAATCTAATTCGGGAAAACGTATAGATTCGAAAATAAATCCATTTTTCTTTAAGGTGGCCTGGTACCCTCATGTTGTATAATTTTACAAAAGTGGCCTGGTACCCCAAAATAAATCTAATTTTACAAAAGTGGCCTGGTACCCCAAAATAAATATAATTCGGGAAAACGTATAGATTCGAAAATAAATTCATTTTTCTTTAAGGTGGCCTGGTACCCTCATGTTGTATACTACTCGCGAGCTGTCCCGCGTGGCCTGCTGAACAGTTATATATCGTAATTATTTAAAGTATAAGCAATTGTTTCTCAATTATTTTATAAAAATAATAGAATACCTTTGCTTGGGTCTCTATAACGTGATCGAGACCCTCGTGAAGTAATAAAAACACTCGAGAAGTTGGGAAAGCACTCGCCTCGGCGGCTCGTGCTTCTCCCTACACGTCTCTTGTGTTTTTATTACGTCACTCGGGTTTCGATAACGTTTTATAAAATCATTTTACTCTACGCACGCTGTGATTGGTCAGCTTGCCGATCTCGATCAGGCTACGGAGACCGGAATGACGTCAGTAACTAATGAGAATTTGCATTAAATCAAAATCAAAAGCGTTATTGTTCGAGTTATAAGTCGATAACGATACCACAATTAATACAAATAATAGAAAACCTTTATTGTCTTACAAATTAACGTACACGATTAGCGAAACTATAAGAAAACTTGACTTCTTGGCACTCAAAGGTACTTAAACAACAAAACCCGTCTCAGTAGTCTCAATAGTTTTCCGGCTCGCGAAGAACTGGTTAAACCGGTTTACAAAACATGTTACGTAATGCGCGAGCTGTCCCGCGTGGCCTGCTGAACAGTTATATATCGTAATTATTTAAAGTATAAGCAATTGTTTCTCAATTATTTTATAAAAATAATAGAATACGTTTGCTTGGGTCTCTATAACGTGATCGAAACCCTCGTGAAGTAATAAAAACACTCGAGAAGTTGGGAAAGCACTCGCCTCGGCGGCTCGTGCTTCTCCCTACACGTCTCTCGTGTTTTTATTACGTCACTCGGGTTTCGATAACGTTATAGAGACCCGGCAAACGTATTCTATTGTTTAAATAGAGACCCGGGCAAACGTATTCTATTGTTTAAATGGAGACCCGCGCAAACGTATTCTATTATTTAAATAGGGACCCAGGCAAATATATTCTATTATTTAATTAGAGAGCTCTAGATTGACGTTCTTTTTGTTAACCGCAAACCGCGGTTAGACGTTTGCAGTTACACGTTTTACGTTAACATGTCAAAGAGCATTTAGATTGATGTTCGTATTTTCACCGCGGAGAATTGAATTTTGACGATTCCAATCATTCATACGTATTCACCATAAATTGACATGTGCTTCAGTGTCCAATTCAAAAACGTTGTGATTTGAGAACAACAGACATGTAAGAGTATAAATTTACACCCCAAACATGGGTTGGTTGAGTAAAAGTTTCATAAAAACCTTGCCGTAATTCACTTAAGAAGCCGTTCTAGCAGTAAAAACGTGAACCGCAGACGACCTGATCGCTGGACGTTGATCACGTGGTTTCTAGCGGTTTGTGGTTATCAAGAAAAAACGTCAATCTAAAACTCTCTAATTGCCTGAGGTTTTTGTAAAAATACTTCCCCGCTGTACAGATCCTACAAACGAGACTAATAAGGAATTTATTATATTACTTTTTGTTCGTTTTCTTTTAACGTTGTTTTCGTCTTTAGATGTTGCCTCTTATCTTTTAATTTGTATGCTTCGCTTCATTTTTATACGAGATAAATTGTAAGATAACAAGATGCCCGCTAGGCGTTAACTCGGGCTACTTGGGCTAGTGGCTTGTTGATAGACATTGTATTGCAAATTCAATATACACAAATCTATAGTTGTAGGTAATGATACAGCTCTGTTAGTGCAGGGGTCGTTAAATTTTCTTCTGAAATTTTCAAACATAGATTTGATCGAGTACACATTTTCCGTGTACTGTTCTCGAGATCGCAGACCAACCCGTTTCGAAAGCGATCGGCGTGTGCGATTGTAAGCATTGTGAGCGTATATAAGATCTAGATACTTGCCAGTCACATCATTATATATTTCCAATGAAAAACACTGGAGGAAAGGTGACCAGATGCAGTATTAAACAATAGTCATCAACAATAGTCTTTCTCCAGACTACAACCACCTGGACGATCAGCTTCACACTTCTAATGATAAAACCATTTACTTTACTTTCCTCACACTCTGTTCCATAACAAAATCAATAGCACGCGTACGCATTGTGTACCTATTTTTACACTAACTAGGTATTTATTTACCTGTACTTTTAGATGAATAACTTTAGAGAAACGCAATATCAATATTTTTCAACCTGTATTTTTCAATAAAAATACCCAACTCTCTTTTATTTTCATTCAAATCAACAGTTTCCCGCCAAAACTTACCGATCCTGAAAAAGCGTATGTCCCTCGCAGCGTATTGGCTGGGAGAACAACCAATCAGCGTGCGTTATAGTCCTTAATGCTCAGCCTTATATAAAATATATCTGATAATTAACTAACAATTATATGTGCACGTAGGATCTCTTTTCAACTGCCATGGAATTTTGCAAGCTGGAGAAGGTGGAAATTGGAGGGATCAAAGGCAAGATGTTAAGTCATCTAGTCGTGCAAATTTTTGAAGAATTTATGGAGTATTTTGCTGTGTTTGGAAACAGAACATACGATGGCCTGGATGCTACAAACAAAGTATGATTTTTCCCTTGTCGTTTTTGGAGGGGGTTGTCGAAAGAGGAGGTTTAAGAATGATAAGAGTCTATAATTTGTTGCAATAGAGGAACCAGGCAGGAATCGTAATCTAGTTAGGCATATTAATGCCCAGCAAATAGCTTTAAAAAGAGCCATAACAACATAATTTTGAAATTTTAATACTAACGTTTCGTTACTAAACTCGTAACATCATCAGAGTGACAAAAATGTAGGAAGCATATATAGCTAAACTGTTACATAAATAGAAAGTGACAAAATGTTACAAAGGAAATTAAAAGAGAGACCACGGAAGAACAAAGGACGTGTCATGTCAAGTGTTAAAGGAAAAGATCTAATGTTGGCGTTAAGAGACGGTTTAAACGTAGATATTAATAAACTCTCTCGAAGTAGGACTTCAAATTGCGAAGAGCCTGAAGACAAAATAGAAAAATCATCCAAAGAAAATCATGACCGGTTATTGTTTTGTGCGCAAGAATGCTTGATAAAGCGGTGTGAGAAAGCTCTTTTCCGGTGTAAGCTGAAATACCCATATGTTCAGATACCCTGGTGTGTAAAAGTCGGCATGTTTCGACAATCTACGACGCCTGGCAGCATCGGCAAATAAACGAATAACATATCGATCAGTAATAAACTGATTAAGTCGATAATTAGAAGCTATTGCAATAAACTCTGTTTTTGTTGAGTTAACAGATAGTTTATTTGCACAGAGCCATGTATGCAGATTTTCAAGATCACTATTTAAAATGTCTTGAAGTTCATCCACAGTTTCAGCACAAGCTGTAATTTGTGTATCATCTGCATACATACCAGGATTGGTAGATGTCAAACAGTTTGGGAGGTCATTTATATATAACAGAAATAATAGTGGTCCTAAAATAGATCCCTGAGGAACTCCAGTAGTAATGGGTTTGAAGTCTGACTGAACACCATTGACCATACAACACTGATGTCTCTGATCTAGGTATGAAGTGAACCAATCCAACGAAGAGTCATTGATTCCATACATACTCAATTTATTTAACAGAATTGTGTGGTCAACAGTGTCGAAAGCTTTACTTAAGTCAATGAGTACTACTCCATTGCTTCGTAGGTAACTCTGTGTCTTTCTAGCAATGTGCGCAGTCTTTTGGGTGAAATTCTACATGGCGTTTAGCGGCATCAGTAGTCATAGAGTTGCCTACAGAGGAGGCAAGTGGTTGATATTCTTTTTGTAGCCTGTGTCTCTTGGTGTTAGATAAAGAGGCATCACGTTTCACCCGCGACGCAAATTTGCCAAATTTTGTTACAAATTTTCACCAAGAGATGCATTACCAAACGTTCTTCGCAAGCGCTCAAATGAAAGAACAACACAACTTCTGTGGTTCAACGGTTTCGCTTTCTTCAGTAAATCAATTAAAGACTATATATTTAACTCCGCTTTGGACCAACATATTTAACCACTTCACTGTTGTCTGGCGTCATATGCTGCTTGGAAATGCGAGAACGCGTGATAAATTAAAGCATGAAACAACGCGACCAATATACGAGAAGAAAGCTAACAGATAGCAGACTTTGGATATGAGCGCGAGGTGGCAAAATTTACATTCAGTCTTCCGAAAGGACAGCCAAAACATTGTAAACAATTTCCCGACAAGGCATGGATATGTCAGACCGAGCAATTTCAGGCAAAAAGGGAACTGGGGCTGGTGGCCCAATTTTCAACAATAATTTCCTGCCGTGCGCGTCACGTGCGTATTGTATTTTTGCCCAACCAACCAAATAAACCAATAGCAATGTTTTAGGAAAGTTACCTATCCGTGACTTGAACAATTGCGTAACTTAAACATTGCTATTGGTGGATATCGCCAAAATACAATACGCACGTGACGATGAAGGGCCATATTTCTGCATAAACCTTGACTAACATAGATAATGAGTTGTATTGTTATTCTAATGAGTTTCCAAACCATCTTCTCTATTAACTATGGTTTGACGAACACAAACGGTATGCCGGTTCGTAAATCGTGCGCAGTTCTTTGAATATGTCTTATCATCGCCCAGTCCGTGTTCTTTGCTTTCTTTCCGTCGCATTCGCACACCATCGTTCCGTTTTTTCGGTACCACAAGCGAATGATACCTCGCCACGACAATTCTTCCATTGTCTTCTTCTTAAATTTTCCAGAGCCTCCTTGATACTCCCCGCGAACTTGGTTTTTACCATAGGCGTTGATACAACAAAACACAAAACACAATATAAACATGGTGGTGAGAAGTAAAGCCACGAGTCACGACCCACAGAAATAAAGAATTATTCCAACATCACCGAAGATAAAAGAACGCTGGAAGACTGTAAATAAAGAGAGAGAGAGAGAGAGAGAAAAGTAAGATGAGAGAAAGAAAGAACAAGTAAGATGATGAAAATTTCGCATACCAAGAAGGAAAAGCTATAGCGGTAGAAAAAAGAAAAAGCAACAATATCAATAAAAGGAAAACATGTCCTTATATATGAACACGTTTATATTATATTTATTAAACCTACAACATTTACATATATCATTGTTCTACTACACCATATCAAATATGAGAACAATTATGAACACTTATATGATAATAATCTAATGACATCCTACGAATGCATGGCTTACCCTCAGGCCTCAACTATTTTATCACATTGATCTACTTTGAATAATGTTTATTTTATGTAATATAACACTGTACGTTACTGAATCACGCAAGCCAGTCACATGTGTGTTTATATATAATACACACATGTATATTTATATCCTACTGTAAAATTTGAAACAGAATGTATACTATTTTCGTTATCACACCAGAGCCTCTTATATAAATCACAATACACAACACATACACATACATATCACTGTTCATCACACACAATTAACCAACCATTTCAGTATTCAACCAAACAAACACCTCACTCTATTCCTACACACAATCATTATACAATATACACTCATACTGCATGTGTTCACACGTCGAACAAAACCATAGGACAAAAAACATTCACCTAATATCATCACGCCTTTCATAAGACAATCGTAAGAGAAACAGATGCCGGAAGTATCTAATGGCTCAACGGGTTGGTATGTCAAGTCACAACACAACATTTGATAAGATATGCTACACTCATTCTACGCTCATTCATTTCAATTGTCGTTTAGACTAAATATAATCAGTACCATACACATATCGCACTTACTCACACCATGTTCACACATACGCTGCGTTCACCCGCCTTCAAACAATGATTAATAACACATGTTGATCAATCTTGCAATTTATCTGAGATAAATAAGAAACCAACACCTTCTCACACGTCACACAAAACACATCATGATCTCATATAACACTCATGATCTTATCACGTGACACACTCACAATATATAACTAAGACTCACAACCAGGGTCAGCCTATTCGCTCACTGAGTTCACGAGTACAACAAGTTTTTAAAAAAAAGTTTTTAAAAAGTTTTACAAAGCAAGTCGAAATGGCCAAGAAAGTTGGTTTATCGCGTACTAACACTACATTCGGTAAGCACAAATATATTCCGTTTTGGCTTCACTATTATCTGTATCCACCATTATTGAATGTATATCCACATCACCATCATTTTCCAAATCGCTCACAATCACTATCAATCGTCACAACCAATGCTTACAACAATTTGCACTCACACCCAAACCCTTCAAAAATCCCTCCTGAAGAAGACTGTTAGGTCGAAAGCGTCGAGGGTTGCCAATATACGAACAACCACAACTACACGCGTTTCTATTCAAACATCCCAGTTTCTCCATTCGCAAACACACCACCGCCCTTCGACTCCATTTTCACCCACACATTGTTCATGTCAATCATCAATGTTATCCGCATAATATAATTATTTTGATATTCGTTAATATGCTCAAATGTACTGTTTGCCCACTATTTACAAAATTCAACACCGATGTAGGTCTCATTACCCACCCATATATTACACAAATTCTCACACTATTCACAATCTCTATCTACTCCTACTGTTGGTACACACCACACACATGTATTTCGTATCCAAATGGGAACACCCGTTTTAAGTATCAAATTTACGTCACCCGTTTTTAATTATAAAACACGTCATCCAACTCAGAGCCCCATGCCGTATCTGAATTTACTCCAGTCGATTGTCAAAACATCCTACTTATTACCATTTTAACACCGGTGCAGGTCCCACCACCTATCTTTTTATCAAAATACAATATTTATAATATCATCATCATGTAAAGTGGGCCAGCGCTATGTTACCTACTACAATGATCGCATAGGGCCATGAGTTGTCCACATAATCCTTAAAGCTTTTCCAATAACTTGGTTCAATATACCATTCTTTCGTTCGTCTGAAGAGATTTCTTGGTTCACGATCAACGAAATTTTCCGGCTGTGGCCGGCAAGGTGGTATGTTTTGCTACCGGAAAGTGGTATATATAACCACGGATGCAACCATGGTAGTATTATTAACAAAAAAACTTAGAAAACGTCCATAAACGGCAATTAACTGTTCACGAAGATTGTTTATAATATAAGTGGGATATAACACGCAATTTGATTGGCTAATGCGCGTGCATTGTCACGCAAGAAAGTAATAGTAAAAACCTTGGTATTTTAAATACACTGTCTAAAGCATAATATTAACTGATAATATTAAAGCATAATATTAACATAATATTGAAGCATAATATTGGGTGGAGAAAAATGTCCAGTGATAAAGTATATATACTAATATAAATCAACAACACAATTTTTCTGAAGGGTTTTCATTAAAACGAATACAAAGAGGGTGTCCATAGATTAATCCATTGTCATTGAGTTTACAAGGGCTCATCTCAGTTGTCACCACACAACTCTGCTGAATAAACTGTCAGGCGTATATAAAGAGTCGTAAATGCCGAACACACTTGTGTAGCTATTGCAATTATATAACTATCCTACTTTGACGTTAGTTGTTTCAGTGAAAAACCCGTCGAAAGCTTGTCAATTCACAATTAATTAGACACAAAACAAAGCCTGGCAAGTATAAACTCTTGCGCACAATTGTGTCATTATAATTCTCAAATCGCTTGCGCACAATTGTGTCATTCATTATAATTCTCAAATCGCGCGTCCGATGTTTTCTGCCCTATAGTGGATGATTGAATAAGAATAATGTAATCACCGGTAAAAACTAATGTATCACCGGTAAAAACTAATGTATCACCGGTAAAAACCAATGTATCACCGGTAAAAACTTAATTTTCACAACATTTTCACGATATTTCACGATATTTTAACAACATTTTCACACTAACGTATCACCGGTAAAAACCAATGTATCACCGGTAAAAACCAATGTATCACCGGTAAAAACCAATGTATCACCGGTAAAAGCTAATGTATCACCGGTAAAAACTAATGTATCACCGGTAAAAACAAATGTATCACCTGTAAAAACTAATGTATCACCGGTAAAAACTTAATTTTCACAACATTTTCACGATATTTTCAGGATATTTTAACAACATTTTCACACTAATGTATCACCGGTAAAAACCAATGTATCACCGGTAAAAACTAATGTATCACCGGTAAAAACTAATGTATCACCGGTAAAAACCAATGTATCACCGGTAAAAACTTAATTTTCACAACATTTTCACGATATTTCACGATATTTTAACAACATTTTCACACTAGGATGTGGAGACAGACGGAGAGTGGAGATGAGGACGAAGTGGATGGGGAGGAACACGTTTTTCTGCAGTTGTTGGTCAACGCCTATGGTAAAAACCAAGTTCGCGGGGTATATCAAGGAGGCTCTGGAAAATTTAAGAAGAAGACAATGGAAGAATTGTCGTGGCGAGGTATCATTCGCTTGTGGTACCGAAAAAACGGAACGATGGTGTGCGAATGCGACGGAAAGAAAGCAAAGAACACGGACTGGGCGATGATAAGACATATTCAAAGAACTGCGCACGATTTACGAACCGGCATACCGTTTGTGTTCGTCAAACCATAGTTAATAGAGAAGATGGTTTGGAAACTCATTAGAATAACAATACAACTCATTATCTATGTTAGTCAAGGTTTATGCAGAAATATGGCCCTTCATCGTCACGTGCGTATTGTATTTTGGCGATATCCACCAATAGCAATGTTTAAGTTACGCAATTGTTCAAGTCACGGATAGGTAACTTTCCTAAAACATTGCTATTGGTTGGTTGGGCAAAAATACAATACGCACGTGACGCGCACGGCAGGAAATTATTGTTGAAAATTGGGCCACCAGCCCCAGTTCCCTTTTTGCCTGAAATTGCTCGGTCTGACATATCCATGCCTTGTCGGGAAATTGTTTACAATGTTTTGGCTGTCCTTTCGGAAGACTGAATGTAAATTTTGCCACCTCGCGCTCATATCCAAAGTCTGCTATCTGTTAGCTTTCTTCTCGTATATTGGTCGCGTTGTTTCATGCTTTAATTTATCACGCGTTCTCGCATTTCCAAGCAGCATATGACGCCAGACAACAGTGAAGTGGTTAAATATGTTGGTCCAAAGCGGAGTTAAATATATAGTCTTTAATTGATTTACTGAAGAAAGCGAAACCGTTGAACCACAGAAGTTGTGTTGTTCTTTCATTTGAGCGCTTGCGAAGAACGTTTGGTAATGCATCTCTTGGTGAAAATTTGTAACAAAATTTGGCAAATTCGCGGGTGAAACGTGATGCCTCTTTATCTAACACCAAGAGACACAGGCTACAAAAAGAATATCAACCACTTGCCTCCTCTGTAGGCAACTCTATGACTACTGATGCCGCTAAACGCCATGTAGAATTTCACCCAAAAGACTGCGCACATTGCTAGAAAGACACAGAGTTACCTACGAAGCAATGGAGTAGTACTCATTGACTTAAGTAAAGCTTTCGACACTGTTGACCACACAATTCTGTTAAATAAATTGAGTATGTATGGAATCAATGACTCTTCGTTGGATTGGTTCACTTCATACCTAGATCAGAGACATCAGTGTTGTATGGTCAATGGTGTTCAGTCAGACTTCAAACCCATTACTACTGGAGTTCCTCAGGGATCTATTTTAGGACCACTATTATTTCTGTTATAGTGTTATATATAAATGACCTCCCAAACTGTTTGACATCTACCAATCCTGGTATGTATGCAGATGATACACAAATTACAGCTTGTGCTGAAACTGTGGATGAACTTCAAGACATTTTAAATAGTGATCTTGAAAATCTGCATACATGGCTCTGTGCAAATAAACTATCTGTTAACTCAACAAAAACAGAGTTTATTGCAATAGCTTCTAATTATCGACTTAATCAGTTTATTACTGATCGATATGTTATTCGTTTATTTGCCGATGCTGCCAGGCGTCGTAGATTGTCGAAACATGCCGACTTTTACACACCAGGGTATCTGAACATATGGGTATTTCGGCTTACACCGGAAAAGAGCTTTCTCACACCGCTTTATCAAGCATTCTTGCGCACAAAACAATAACCGGTCATGATTTTCTTTGGATGATTTTTCTATTTTGTCTTCAGGCTCTTCGCAATTTGAAGTCCTACTTCGAGAGAGTTTATTAATATCTACGTTTAAACCGTCTCTTAACGCCAACATTAGATCTTTTCCTTTAACACTTGACATGACACGTCCTTTGTTCTTCCGTGGTCTCTCTTTTAATTTCCTTTGTAACATTTTGTCACTTTCTATTTATGTAACAGTTTAGCTATATATGCTTCCTACATTTTTGTCACTCTGATGATGTTACGAGTTTAGTAACGAAACGTTAGTATTAAAATTTCAAAATTATGTTGTTATGGCTCTTTTTAAAGCTATTTGCTGGGCATTAATATGCCTAACTAGATTACGATTCCTGCCTGGTTCCTCTATTGCAACAAATTATAGACTCTTATCATTCTTAAACCTCCTCTTTCGACAACCCCCTCCAAAAACGACAAGGGAAAAATCATACTTTGTTTGTAGCATCCAGGCCATCGTATGTTCTGTTTCCAAACACAGCAAAATACTCCATAAATTCTTCAAAAATTTGCACGACTAGATGACTTAACATCTTGCCTTTGATCCCTCCAATTTCCACCTTCTCCAGCTTGCAAAATTCCATGGCAGTTGAAAAGAGATCCTACGTGCACATATAATTGTTAGTTAATTATCAGATATATTTTATATAAGGCTGAGCATTAAGGACTATAACGCACGCTGATTGGTTGTTCTCCCAGCCAATACGCTGCGAGGGACATACGCTTTTTCAGGATCGGTAAGTTTTGGCGGGAAACTGTTGATTTGAATGAAAATAAAAGAGAGTTGGGTATTTTTATTGAAAAATACAGGTTGAAAAATATTGATATTGCGTTTCTCTAAAGTTATTCATCTAAAAGTACAGGTAAATAAATACCTAGTTAGTGTAAAAATAGGTACACAATGCGTACGCGTGCTATTGATTTTGTTATGGAACAGAGTGTGAGGAAAGTAAAGTAAATGGTTTTATCATTAGAAGTGTGAAGCTGATCGTCCAGGTGGTTGTAGTCTGGAGAAAGACTATTGTTGATGACTATTGTTTAATACTGCATCTGGTCACCTTTCCTCCAGTGTTTTTCATTGGAAATATATAATGATGTGACTGGCAAGTATCTAGATCTTATATACGCTCACAATGCTTACAATCGCACACGCCGATCGCTTTCGAAACGGGTTGGTCTGCGATCTCGAGAACAGTACACGGAAAATGTGTACTCGATCAAATCTATGTTTGAAAATTTCAGAAGAAAATTTAACGACCCCTGCACTAACAGAGCTGTATCATTACCTACAACTATAGATTTGTGTATATTGAATTTGCAATACAATGTCTATCAACAAGCCACTAGCCCAAGTAGCCCGAGTTAACGCCTAGCGGGCATCTTGTTATCTTACAATTTATCTCGTATAAAAATGAAGCGAAGCATACAAATTAAAAGATAAGAGGCAACATCTAAAGACGAAAACAACGTTAAAAGAAAACGAACAAAAAGTAATATAATAAATTCCTTATTAGTCTCGTTTGTAGGATCTGTACAGCGGGGAAGTATTTTTACAAAAACCTCAGGCAATTAGAGAGTTTTAGATTGACGTTTTTTCTTGATAACCACAAACCGCTAGAAACCACGTGATCAACGTCCAGCGATCAGGTCGTCTGCGGTTCACGTTTTTACTGCTAGAACGGCTTCTTAAGTGAATTACGGCAAGGTTTTTATGAAACTTTTACTCAACCAACCCATGTTTGGGGTGTAAATTTATACTCTTACATGTCTGTTGTTCTCAAATCACAACGTTTTTGAATTGGACACTGAAGCACATGTCAATTTATGGTGAATACGTATGAATGATTGGAATCGTCAAAATTCAATTCTCCGCGGTGAAAATACGAACATCAATCTAAATGCTCTTTGACATGTTAACGTAAAACGTGTAACTGCAAACGTCTAACCGCGGTTTGCGGTTAACAAAAAGAACGTCAATCTAGAGCTCTCTAATTAAATAATAGAATATATTTGCCTGGGTCCCTATTTAAATAATAGAATACGTTTGCGCGGGTCTCCATTTAAACAATAGAATACGTTTGCCCGGGTCTCTATTTAAACAATAGAATACGTTTGCCGGGTCTCTATAACGTTATCGAAACCCGAGTGACGTAATAAAAACACGAGAGACGTGTAGGGAGAAGCACGAGCCGCCGAGGCGAGTGCTTTCCCAACTTCTCGAGTGTTTTTATTACTTCACGAGGGTTTCGATCACGTTATAGAGACCCAAGCAAACGTATTCTATTATTTTTATAAAATAATTGAGAAACAATTGCTTATACTTTAAATAATTACGATATATAACTGTTCAGCAGGCCACGCGGGACAGCTCGCGCATTACGTAACATGTTTTGTAAACCGGTTTAACCAGTTCTTCGCGAGCCGGAAAACTATTGAGACTACTGAGACGGGTTTTGTTGTTTAAGTACCTTTGAGTGCCAAGAAGTCAAGTTTTCTTATAGTTTCGCTAATCGTGTACGTTAATTTGTAAGACAATAAAGGTTTTCTATTATTTGTATTAATTGTGGTATCGTTATCGACTTATAACTCGAACAATAACGCTTTTGATTTTGATTTAATGCAAATTCTCATTAGTTACTGACGTCATTCCGGTCTCCGTAGCCTGATCGAGATCGGCAAGCTGACCAATCACAGCGTGCGTAGAGTAAAATGATTTTATAAAACGTTATCGAAACCCGAGTGACGTAATAAAAACACAAGAGACGTGTAGGGAGAAGCACGAGCCGCCGATGCGAGTGCTTTCCCAACTTCTTGAGTGTTTTTATTACTTCACGAGGGTCTCGATCACGTTATAGAGACCCAAGCAAAGGTATTCTATTATTTTTATAAAATAATTGAGAAACAATTGCTTATACTTTAAATAATTACGATATATAACTGTTCAGCAGGCCACGCGGGACAGCTCGCGAGTAGTATACAACATGAGGGTACCAGGCCACCTTAAAGAAAAATGGATTTATTTTCGAATCTATACGTTTTCCCGAATTATATTTATTTTGGGTACCAGGCCACTTTTGTAAAATTAGATTTATTTTGGGGTACCAGGCCACTTTTGTAAAATTATACAACATGAGGGTACCAGGCCACCTTAAAGAAAAATGGATTTATTTTCGAATCTATACGTTTTCCCGAATTAGATTTATTTTGGGGTACCAGGCCACTTTTGTAAAATTAGATTTATTTTGGGGTACCAGGCCACTTTTGTAAAATTATACAACATGAGGGTACCAGGCCACTTTGATGAAATTGGGTTTATTTTAAAGTCTATATATTTTCTCGTGTGTGAGTATATAGCAGGATTATTGTATAGTGGTGTTGATACGTAGTTAGATGATTATGTACTATAACTTGGTTATGTTTGGTGGAGATTGTTGTAGTTCAGTTGGATGAATCTTGATATTGGTTCAAATATATTGTTTCGATACGAGTCGTTTTTACGAGTCGTCTTGAAATGTGTCGTTTTACGAGTCGTCTCGAAATGTACTGTTTTTAAATCGTCTTGAAATGTATCGTTTTACGAGTCGTCTCGAGTTATAAAATGTGTTGATAAATTCCTCTTTTTATCGAATCTAACTTTAGACTATTTTATAATGTCCATACGCGTAGCTACTAATACCATCTTTTAGGATGTGTCTTTTATCATCGAAACAACTCAGCGATATTTTGTTTATCTCATAACTACCTAGCTGATGATTGATACTTCTTATAGATCTCATTTTATGGGATATTTGTTTGCTGTTTACTAAAACATCTTTATAACTATCATGTCTTATGTTTTTTCTCACAACGTTCTTCTTGACACCTTTAGCAGTCTTGCCACCCTTTCCATCCTCTTTCACGTAGCTATACATTTTGGACCTTAGACCAACGTACTCAACGACAGGGACTCCTAATGTTTCGTCTTTCATTTTACCAATAACTTTCTTGTTAGTTGGGTTGAAGTATGGGGATGACTTGTCATATCCACTAAAGTCAAACACTTCATTGTTATCATATATATCGCTATCACATCCTCTGTCTTAATCTCGTACATTAGACTATCCGTGTCTGTGAATAGTAGTTTGGCTTTGTTGCCATACTTCTTTTTGACGTTATTGTAGTGGAAGTCATATATCAATGTCTTCGACAGGTCTAGAATACACATACCTACATATGCTGGCTTATTTAGAGTTAACGTTTCTTTGATACTGTGTACAGCTACTAAGTTGTCGTTAAATATCTTACTGCTTACAAAGGTAGGCTTAGAGGCTAGCTTCTTCAGTTTATCGTCACTTGTTACCAGTTTAACGTTAACACGTTTTCGAAGATTCTCCATAGTCTTCCCAAAGACGCTATTATTCATCAGTTTGAAGAAATCCTTTTCAAAGTCGTTCTTAGCATCTGTTCTTTTAACTGTGTTGAAGTCAATATAGTCTTTCAACCATGGAGACTGATTAAACTGTAACACTCTATATACTTTACTTACCTTCATTCCTAAGGACTTATACAGCTGTAAGTTCCTATAGTGCACTACGTATCTCTTCTTATTGTTTAGACTTGGTATCAACTTGCTTACCTCTCCTACGGATATATTAAACATGTCTCTTATTGTTCTGCAATAGTCAGACAGTTTACCAACCTCTACTTTAGTCCTCTCTGGTGCTAGTGGATAGTTGTTGTGCGAGTCATGTAACTCCTTTGGATACTCCAGATCAACCTCTAATATCAGTCCTTTGTCTGAGTCATCTTTGTAATTATCAAGGTTGAACTTCTTGATCCACCTGAATCCTCCAGTTGGTAGGTACTGATTCATAGCCCAACCATATAGGTTATTAGCGTCTAGATATAATATATATTTTGATGGCTTGCTACTGTCGTAGTCCTTCATATATTTGTTGTTAGCCTTGCTATATCTATGTGTGATACAAGAGACACCACCTCGCATTCCTTTCTCAATAAACTGAAACATGTCAATATCAGTCATCAACTCCAGTTTCACTCCTGTCATCTTTAGAGCAGCGTCCCACGATAGTCCTGGTGATGTGAAGTAGTGACAAGGATCTAATTGATAGTACTGCTTACACGTCCTTCTGAAGTTCTCAAACACGTCAGACAATAGTAGCACATCAGTTTTGAGATACACGTCGTGATACTCACCCATGTTATCCAAATCGAACGTCTTCCACACTTCTTGTGCGTGTTCATAATCAGCATCTGATATATGTTCATCGCTTAGCACACTGTAGAAGCTCTCCTTTGAAGGTAGCTTTGTGTCTTCGAACTTGTTGAAACTATCCATATAGTCATATGGGTACACACCCTTTCTTGACACTAGTTTTAGCTCCTTATCAGTGAATACCTCTGATGTGTTTTTTAAACACTCTTTAGGAAGGTTGTTAACCAAGTTGTCTAGACTAGAACCCATGAATTGGAAACTGTCGATGAATACGAGACTTTTTCCTAACATGAAGGCCATATACTTCTCCATGTTGTTCGGTATAACATTGATGTTCTGCCCAAGTCCTCCGATATTTTGCATTATGAAGTGGCTATCGTATCCTCTCAAGTTGTGGAACACCACTGGTATTTTATTGGTCAGTCTATGGTTTCTGTTGCATAACTGATGCGCAGAGCCTCTATACTTACCAGTTACATGACAATGATCTCTAACTCTTGTGTCTTCATCTTTATATATTCCATCACAGATGTGACACTTAGTTGCTTCCTCGAAGTTAGTCTTGTCGGCTGAAGTCATAATCATGTCTTTGCTGAAGTGTTCCTTTTTGACATTGTCACAATACTTAACCTCTTCAAGCATCTTCTCCATAAACTTCTTGACTGCGTTCTCACCGCGGAACGTCTCAACAGGCTTACTATACTTGTTGTCATAACAGCAGACTACCTTATAACCGTACCCACAGTCCGTGTGCTGTTGATACTTGCTAGTATACGACCTGTCTGATGGTGGTGCCGCGGTGCCTATCTTCTCTAAGATCGCCTCAAAGTCTGCGTATATGACGAATGGAACATCTAACTGTTTGTGGAAGTTTCTGTATTTCAACATATTTTTTCCTCTTTCAGGCATCTTAATTGCCTGCTTTCCATTAACCGCTATACAATTCTCTACGTGGTTCTTTAGTATAGCTTCTGTGCTAAAGCACTGTAAGCAGTATCTACAAAAGTTTTTCTTGTTTCTGTGTTTCGTCTGATTATGCATAAACCTGTTGAAATCCTTGATGTACACATAGTGTTGTTTCTCGTCTTTCGTTATTAGCAGTAGATCCATATGATCTTCGTTACTTTCCTTGGATACGTGTATTGGGAACGGCTGCTTGTTTTCATACCCAAACACGTTGATGTTTATATTATTTTTGATCTCTATCTTGTTATACTGTTTGACTGATACTGGGAAGTCGATCCCCTCATAGTCTACAGTGTTAACGTTTCTCTTATGTTTTGACACTCTTTGAGGTTTGTAATCTACCGGGTTCTTGTGTAGTATGTGGCACCACATAAAACACTTATTATCATCATTCCTTATGTTAATCAAACCCTTTGATGCATTCCTCAGTTCTGTTGGAAGCTCAACATAGCTGGATCCTTTTAGAGGTTCATATACTACCACGTTCACGTAGTGGCTATCTACGTTGTCTATGACCCATCCAGAACCCTCTGATATCCACACAGCAATTCGGTTTAGTATCTCTTCACTAGACTGTTTTGCAGACCTATATATGTCACTAACACTATATATCGTCTTGGCATTATGGTTTATGGTTTATTAAACTTCAGCTACGAAAAGTATTACATACAAGCTTGGGATACCACCACAGGTTTCCCCAGTTACGGTTTCCCCAGTTACAGTTGAAGTATCCTACTTTATACGTAGTTCTGTCGTTGTCCAGTTGTTTCTCTAACGTCACTTTTAGTGTCTCAACATATTTTAAACCTCTCAGTCTATTCAACTCTTTTGTCAGTATTAGGCTCACAGCAACTCTCGACTTGTTTAGTTGTTGCAGTGGATCCTTATTATTGGTTACCTCGACACTATACGATCTAGTATACCCTCTTAGAGCTGACCGTATCTGCATCACTGTGGGAAACTGACTAGGTTTCTTTAAGAGTGACCTCTGTTCCTCTATGAAGAGCTTGAGTTTTGCTTTAAAGTTTCTCTCCTCGAGCACTACACGTGCTATTCTGACCCTGGCTATGTGGTCTATAACGCCCTGTCTTGATGCTCTTCTTAACAGATCCATCCAATTGTATCCAAGTGTTTTGGCTTCACTCAAATACTTAGTAGACAGCTCTCTTAACGGATGCATCTCATGTTTTGTTGTATGCTTTAAAAACGACTCGCCTCCATTATGAAAAATGGATCTGATTCCTGGAAATGGGTCTGATTCCTGGAACCAGACTCCTAAAATGGGTCTGGTTTCTGGAAAACATATAGATTATAAGGATAACAACTTTAAATTTATCAAATGTTTCTTACTCTTTAGATGTCTCCACTTAGAGCTAATATGATATGTGTAGTCGCATGCTGTACATATCCACTTACGAGTTCTTACCCACTCTTTGGTTAACACTCTGTTAGCCTCTGCAGCTTCTTCTTTAGTATGGTAGATTCTACGTCTCGTCATTATATAATACTGTATGTTTTATCACGTTGAGGAACGAGTTGAAACAGGACCAACCCCCCGTTTTGGGACCTTGGTCAAAATAACCCCCTACTCATGGTGTGTTTGTGATCGATAGAAGGGTCGTTTACACATGAGGTCCCGATTCAGGACCTGGTGGTCCTGTTTTGACGCCCCACCCTTTGGGTGATAAATATAAGACGACACTTAGTGCGATACAAGGGGGGCGTCGAAACGACGGGGCCTAAAAATATACACCCACACACAGCCTATATATCAGAGCCAGGAGTGTGTTCCACGTGAAAGACGATGAGAGCTGACACCCTAAAACAAGACATTGGTTGAGAAACGTTTATGCCAAGCAATTATTTTTTAAGAATAGCTGACCCCCTGTTTTATGGTGTCAGTTATCGCTCAAAAACTGGGGTCCCAATTTGGGACCTGAGATTTCGTCGTCTTTTATGCGGAAAACACCTCTAGCTCCAATACGAATATCGTGTTTAGTTGTACGTTTAAAGGGGGGCGCGAATCGGACCCCCCTTCAAACACCTCTCGTTTGATCTTATATATTGCCAATGTGTACACTGATAGCCCCACTTCGCGTTTTCGTACCCTAGTGCCTTAGAGACTTCTTTTCCATAAAACCATGTATTATATCCATTATGAGAGACTCTAGAGTGAAACCACCGAGAAGCTTTTATTTCAATTCAATTACTTAATTCACATATTTTTCACAATCAATTACTTGATTGAACTATTTAACACTTATAATAAAAAAACCCTCATCATGTGTGGGACCTTGCGTTTGGTGAAAAAGTACTCTCTTCATAACACAATCAATAACTTATTTTCAGTAAATTGGTACACTTTGCTGTTGAAAGCTTTTGTATTATAACCATTAAAAACTGAACAAACATACTTCTTGTGGTAAAACTTCTGACATGCGAAGCTGCCAGTTTTAGGGGTTGAGGCTTGCGTCTATAAGTAGTGGAGAGGGATATACTGCCTGCTGCAAAACTACAGCTTTTTTAATTCCGCCTTGTGTCGTTCTCATAAAATAGATAAGCGAGTAGGCGAAATTAAAGTAGTAGTTTTGTGGCAAACAGTATTTCCCTCTCCTCTGCCTATTCCCACCCCTAAAACCATCAGCTACACAGGCTATGGCAGTGCAGGTTTGCTTTCCATAATACTAGGCTTAGTATTAATTAGTATTAATTTTAGTATTAATTTCCATAATACTAGGCTTACTAGGCAATATATCTGTCTATCCGAAATAACTCCTGAGCAAAAAAATGTTGGCCAGTACAAAATACTGCTGTTCATTTGAGCCGCAATTATGGCGATTTCCGCTGGAAATTTAAGGATCGAAATAAATTCAGTAGAAACACCATCAAATCGAAATAACTCCTGAGCAAAAAAAAGTTGGCCAGCATGTTATATTTTAAATCAAGCCCTTGAAAATGTTCAAAAAAACTCATCACAATCCATATGGCCGGTCTCCACCCTACTTTTCCTTATTAGGATAGCCCTGTAATGAGCTAAGCAATGCGTCATGCACAATGCAACTGGCGCTTGTAATCGAAAATTTGTTCTCTCTGTATTCTTTTCCAAGTTGAGAATTTGATCGATTGAGGAAATACTGCATATCTTCTGATGTACAAAGAACTGGCCTCCATCCTGGTTTGGCAGTTTTCCAGAATCCATCTTTCTTGGTGATCGTGTTATGGGGACGAACAGTAACTTGAATGGAATATATAACTCCATCGGCGTTGAGGATGATATCGATACCTTCCATTTGCTTGCAAATATAACAATGATTGAGAGCTGGGTCGAAGGTGCCAATCGTTTTCATGGCAAGGCTGCCCCCCGTCATGATAAAGTGGAGAGGCACTGTTTCCACTGTTTCCATATGAGACAGGGACTGATCAAACGTTTTTACTTCCAAGGGTTGAAGGCCATTATACAACGCCTCGAAGACGGCATTTTCAAATAAATATCCCCTAACTTGACCATCCGGCACGCCCAATGTTTGGAGAGTGGTTACCTGAATAAAAAGAAAAGAAACCACTGAAAAACGACCAATGCATCCTCAACTCTACACTGAAGTCGCACGGGTGTTAATAAAATGTGGATCAGCGGCCCGCAGACGGCGGGACCCAAAAATACAAATATTTGTAGCACAGTGATTAGGGAGTCTCTCTATAAATCAGAAGGTTGCGGGTTCAATTTGAGCTTGATGAACGTCACTTCTCTGATCTGTTTACCATCCAAGCTCGCAGTCCCACATTCGCATGTATATCAATGCATAAACACGGGTGTTTATGGGGAAAATGTGGATCGGCAGCCTGCAGACGACGGAACCCACAAAAGAATCAGTTTTTTTTTAATAACACACCACTTTAATTTTAAGAGAGCGTGGTCGTAGGAGCCTGATAGGACAGTTAGGCGAGGGGTTATTGCGTATATGTATTTCTAGTTATTATTATTATAATCTTATGTTCTTATCGGCGGTATTGGTTAACTCGAAATGCAGTAAATTTATTTTGCAAACACAATGGAACACAATTATTATTATTCCCGAATTATTAGCTTTTGGAAATATTTGTATATAAATTTGAATGTTTTATTATATATGTCATTCGTTGTTATTATATATTATTAGTTGTGATTCAAGCAGCCAATTGTAAATTACCTATAAGCAAGATTTATAATTGTATATGTAGAAAAGAAAAACATTTAATAAAGTTTCTATTATTATTATTATTACTATTATTTAATTATTACTATTATTCAATTATTATTATTATTATTACTATTATTTAATTATTATTACTATTATTTAATTATTATTACTATTATTTAATTATTATTACTATTATTCAATTATTATTATTCAATTATTATTATTATTATTATTATTACTTAATTATTATTATGGCAGTGTACAACTTCTGAATGCTCAGTAAAATTACAAGCCATAGTCAGGCGCGAACGTTGCTAACTATTGCGTACAAATATACTGTTCGGAAATAAAAACGATCTAACTGATTGGCTCAGCCACTTTTGTATTGTTAGTCAACTAAAATCTCAAATGAGCGTGCAATGTTCACGCTACTGCTGATCACAGACTTCTGCATCCGTCTTAATGTTTCTTCGCTTCTATCTCCGACTAGCTTTTTTACTGTTTGGTTTACCTCCTTCGAAAAAACTCCGAGAACATCCATAATGATGTTGTGCTGGGTTAGGTAGCTTGGGAATTGCTTCTTCAGTTCCCATCTTAGGGCCATATTTCTGGGTCTTCTCAGCATCTTTAGACTGGCGATTATCTAGCCATGGGCAGCTCATTTCCATCACCTTCTTTTCCTCATTGTCAACAATCCTAGCATCTATTCTATGAGCTCTTACTTCTGTATTTTCGGCATAGAGAACCCAAAGGGCTTTCGCTCTACCACTTTCATACAGTGGTTTGGGCATCACAGGCAGAGACGTAGCCAGGTTTTCCAGTCAAGGGGGGCCGAAAACATTTTGGGGGGGGGCCACCTCAAAAAAGTAAAATATAACCAGCATGCCTGATGGCGACCCCCACATGGTAAAATATCTTGATAAACATTCTCAAAATATTCCAGCCATGAAAACGAGTCATACCAAGTGAAAACATCTTTCTCAACTCCCTTGCCTCTTTTTCGGGTAACTGTTAGCAAAGGTCTTGATAATGCTTGAGACTGAGATGCTGACGATGATCCAGCGGCCTGGAATACGTTTAACATGTCGGATCGAAATGCAAATAGAAGTATTGAGCAAATTTACAAATCGTCCGCCATATTTACATTTTGCACGTGTTGCACTTCGGTCACTCTTCGGAAATCAACGGAAGAATTCGTAATATTGTAGCCACTGATCTATCCAGTATAACTGATCAATACATATAAGTCTGAAATCGAAGCCATTGTCATTGAAGCAATGCTGAAATACGCCCAAATTCTCAAAACATTATGTAATAAAAGTAAAATATTATATTTGCATGACGTATGGCGTGAGAAAATAAAAAATATATTTTGCTAGTCAGAATTTTACCAGGGGGCCCCGAGAATTTCGCCAGGAGGGGCCCGCCCCCCCCCCCCCCTCTAGCTACGTGAACACCAGGGCGGGACTGTTGTAACCAGATCCCGATCTCTTAAAGGGACACTCCAGCCCCAAAGTAAGTGTCATTCAAATGAAAGAACTATGTAAACTTGCCTCAGAATGAGTATTAGTTTCCTTCAAATCATTTTAGTTTTGGAGAAATTTGATTTTGTTTGTCGTAATTTTCCCACATTGGGGGCCGCCATTGTTGCTTTGCTTGCAACTTCCCATCCTAAGTTATCTAATGTGGACCCAAGTCTGGCCATTAGCAGAGCTGAAGAAATTGGACAGGGAAACTCGTAAGGTTCTAGTGGAGACTGGCGCGAAGCACCCTCTGGGATCAACGGCGCTCGTCTATCTTTCAAGAAAGAGTGGTGGTTTTTGCCCAGGTCGAACCTAAGGACCGCAACCGTACTTCAAATTATACACGATACGAAATACGATCATTTCCGAAGTTTGCCTTTTCATTTTCATGTCGCCAACGCGTTGTTCGGTGAAATGAGAAAGCTGTCTATTTACACAAGAAATCGAATTATTTCACTGCACGAGTCTTCGGGTGATAAATAAAAAAAAACTACAGATATTTTTCGAGAGGAAGGAATATGCACAACTCCGACGGTAACGAGAAAGAAATAAGCTTAGTAGTTTACAGGATGCGCCTCGAAGTGGAAGAAAGCAACTTTTAAACGAACAGCATTGCAAATTATACAGCGACGATAATATGACATGAACGACGAGTTAACAAACTAAACTACGGGAAGAATGCGGTGTGAATGTTTTGAATTATATACTATTCGTCAGATCAGACGAAAAGCTTTGACGGGGAAAGACACGTTTGAAAACGTGATATTCAAACGCACTAAAATATATATCACTTTGCAACAATAATAGCGTTGTCACTTCCGTGTTCACATGCAGTTGCGAAATTCGACGTCTAATCAATACGGCAAATTGAATATAATATGATTGCGGTGAACAATCCGTTTTCAAAAGTTAGCGTTTTCATATTTGGAGAACGTTTTATACAAAATTCCGTCGCCGTGTAAACGAGACATGAAAAAGCTTCATCCGTTTGAATAACTTCGCCCGAACTATTCAAACCTGTCAGGCGGTTTTATGATTTACGACGCTTTTAGTTTCTTACTTGAACAAAGGCATTCGAATCCGTTCAAATCTAATTTTGTTAATGATGATTTTTGACTTCCTATTTAACTTAAAAGATTTTCACCAGAGCGGAACAGTGATTGGAAGTGGAACACTCGATCCGCTGAAGAAATAGTGGCGTTTACGATTCGGTCATCGCAGTAACCAATGTTTTCCGACCCGAAAGTGTCGCCGTTGTGAAGGAGCGCATCATCAGTCGATATGTGATAAACATTCGATAAAAGGTCCTGACCAGAAACTGCCAAGTAATGATGGTAAATCAACGAAAACCGATCAAACCACTAAACCGGGGGGGGTGCAATTTCAACCAGTGAGAACACTGTCACTGCCAATCAAACCTCGACGTCCGCGACATCTCGAAACAAGAGCAAGGTTTTTCTTCAAACAGCAACGACATATGCCTGTTCCCAAACCGTAACTACAATGATACCCGTAAGAGTTTTAATGGATAGTGGCAGTCAGCGTTCTTACGTTACTTATTCTCTGAAGGAAAGACTTGGTCTTGTTCCTGAAAAGACGGAGGTCTTAAACTTGAATACGTTTGGCGACGACCAGTTTCAAAAGCGACAGTGTGATCGAGTACGTTTACAGCTACAGGGCAAGACCAAAGACATTGAAATTTCCGCACTTTGCTTCCCAAAGATTTGTTCTCCTTTGAAGACAACGCTAGATATTGGTCTCTATATCCACACTTGGAGGGGTTGGTTCTCGCAGATAAAGGCCGACTTGATGATTCTACACCGAACATTGACATCCTAATTGGATCCGATTACTATTTTGACATTATCATGGGAGAAGTACGACGGGGGGACAGGGGTCCTGTTGCAGTGGAGAGTGAATTTGGCTGGCTGGTGTCGGGAAATGCCCACGCAAAGAAATCTGGTGAAAGAGAAGAATCCGCTAGCAATCTCATTGTGGAAGGACCAGAACTTGTTCATCCTCACAACCAGAAGACGACAAGTTAACCGAAGCCGTACGTGAATTCTGGAATACAGAATCAATTGGAATTCTCGAGCCTAGTCAATCAACCGAAAGTGAATTTCTGAGAGAAGTGCAATTTGATGAAGTCAGTCAACGATATCAAGTGAGTTTGCCGTGGAAAGAAGGGTGTATGCCAGGGTCCAGTGGTTATTCTTCATGTGTCAAGCGATTGCGACAAGTTCATTCAAAGAACGATCAGGAACTTCTCGACGAATATGATAGCGTTATTCAGCAGCAACTCGATTCGGGAATTATCGAAATGGTCTCAGATCCACCAGAACTTGATGGGTCAACACACTACTTACCTCACCATGGAGTCGTACGTCGCGAAAAGCTTACTACAAAAGTACGCGTGGTTTTCGATGGATCAGCCAAGCATGGAACGACAGCGCTATCCATCAACGAGTGTTTAGAGAAAGGGCAAAATTTGGTACCTCATCTTTTCGATGTTCTGGTTAAATTTAGAGGATATCCAGTTGGAATCGCGGCGGATGTGGAAAGGACTTTCCATCAAATCCAAATCCATCCGGACGACCGACGAATGCTTCGTTTCTTGTGGTTTGATGACATTTCTAAAGAACATTATAAAATTGTGCAATATCAGTTTTGTCGTTTGGTGTTCGGGCTAACACCTAGCCCAGCAATTCTGTCGTCGCTTATACAGCATCAGAGATCAACAAGGAGAAAGAACCACACATCACGTCACTATTGGAAGATTCGTTTTATGTCAATGATTTCGTGGGTGGTGCCACTGATGATCGTCACGCCCTTGAAATTTACGAGAAATCCAGTAAGATTATGAAAGACGGTGATTTCACATTACGAAAGTGGACCTCTAATTCAACAGCTTTCCGCGAAAGAGTGGCTCTAGACCAACCATCAACGAAACCTCAAGAAGAGTTAACGACTATAGAATCCCTCGGGAGCGAACGAGATGCTGTGGTTAACGACAATACCGTGGTAGCAAGCAAACCGACAGAGTGCACGACGAATTATTTACCAAACGAAAGTAATCAAGATACTACCGATCTTTTAAACGACAGTCAGACAGAGAACAACGTGTCAACGAAGAATGAAGAATGAAGAAAGCTCCATTAAGATTCTCGGCGTCTCTTGGGATGTGGAAACAGATGAATTCAAATACGATTTGAATGACTTGGGAGACTACGCGAGAACTCTTCCTGCACGAAACGATCAGTCCTACGACTTGCAGCCAGGATTTTCGATCCGTTAGGCTTTCTAGCTCCGTTTACCATCGTGATTAAGATGCTGTTCCAGGTGTTGTGCATAGATCACCACAATTGGGACGATCCTTTGGTCGGCGAGTCGTTACTTACGTGGAACCGAATTATTTGCGATCTTTCTACCTTGAAGCCCATCCGAGCACCAAGATGTTACTTCAGCAATGTTGTCAACGAGAGCTCTGCAAGTTACGAACTTCACAGGTTTTGTGACGCGTCTTCAAAAGCGTACGCTGCAGTGGTTTACTTTCGAACGGTGCATAACAATGGCGAAATTGATGTAAATCTCGTGGCATCAAAAACAAGAGTGGCACCCATGAAAAGGCAATTACTGGGAATTAGAATTAATTACTGCGAATTAGAATTAATTACGGGCGTTCCGGAATCTACGTCATAAATGTGCTAGTTCCATGCCTTTTGAAACTTTGCTTGCAACTCGGCCGTGAACCAAAATGGTGGCGATTTTCGACATTTCAACAGGGCACAGAAAATCGAGAATTCGTCCAAATCAAAAAATTTTGGACTGAGGTACTCAACAAACCACAGTAATTTGATTTTTAAAAAAAAAAATATTTGTGGTTAGGGACATTTTAAAGATCTTCACTGGCTACTGTACGACGGAGTTAAAGTTCTAGTTCATATATTTAAAGCACTAAATACTCACAATATACTTAAATGATCTTCTACAGCCTTACAAACCGTCTAGCAGTCTCCGTTCCTCTAATAAAAAACTACTTTCTGTTCCTAAATTTAAATTAAAGTTCTATGGTGCTAGGGCCATTTCTGTCTGCGGTCCTATCTTGTGGAATAGTCTACCAGATGATGTCAGACAGTCTACCTCACTAAATCCAGCTTAAGATTTGTTCGCAAACGAATTTTTCCAAATGAAAGACCTAATTCCTTTGAGGGGCAGACCAGCTGTTGTGGTCTAGTGGTTACCACACATGCTTATGAGCTGGGAGACGCGGTTCAAATCATGCGTCGGACCACTAACTCAGAGTCTTAAAATAATTGAGAAAGTGCTGTCTTTGCAATAATATCAGCAAATGGTAGGACTTTTCACCAAACCAAACTAAACTAAACTACACTAAATCCAACAATTTTATTACATAAAATGTATAGTTTCAACAAACATGATAAGTGAATAAAAAATGTTGTTGGCAAAAATGCGTCGATTACTTAAAACGCGATTTCTTAACGCGATTTGTTTTATTTATTTGTTGATTTGTTTTATTTATTTGTTTATTTATTTATTTATTTATTTATGGTATTTTGAGCTTGTTGAATGCTAAGCCGACTAAATTTTTACTGCCAAAAACGTATATAAAAACAGGCTAATTACAATATATAAAAACAAGCCGAGACTCAAGTACTATTTTCTGGGTATTACCCTTGTAATAATATACATAAAAAAATTCTCAATTCTGATTGGCTGAGAGCAGTGCAGTTTTGAGGAAATACAGTGCAGGAAAAAGGAAATACAGTCCAAATTTTAAAATTTTTTTAAAATTTGCACAAAAATAATTTTTTACTAGAAAAAAAGCTCTTCCTGTTAATTTCTTTTTCATGTATGTTATTTGAACAAAGCATTCTGATTAGAAAGATTCTCTTTTTGTTAATTTTTTTCATGTATATTATTAATAAGTAATAGCATGATTTCTCGTGCAATTTGAAAGAAACACGCACTCGTGAGTTTTTCAAAGACCTCAAATAGCACTCGTCCTTCGGACTCGTGCAATTTTGATAGTCTTTGAAAAACTCACTTGTGCATGTTTTTTCCAAATTGCACTCGAAACCATGCTATTGCCTATACAAAATGTTTAGAAAGTCATGGGGAAATGGTATAAGCAAAAATATGCGCTTCGTCTGTAAATGCAAATGAAATAATTTCAATACACAAGTAGTCAATTGACAATGCCATAGCAGATCTACAGCATATCTACTTACAAAAAATCTACATTCATCGGGTGACTCTTTCTTCCTCTTCATATATAGCATTGTTAGAAGGGTTGTCTTTCCCACTCCCTTTGCTCCTTTTATTTAAAAGTCATAAAAACAGACAACAGTAAAATATTAAAAGGATGGGGGGAGGGAGGTCACTCCAAATTGAATCCAGAATGTCTGAGCATCTTCAGACAAAGTGAAGTCAATACAAAGCACTCTATTTTGTAGGCGTGGTCCTTGAAAATGTATAGAAACTGACGGGGAAAATGTTATATCTGGTACTGCTCTGTGTCAATGCTGTTCTGAACTTTACCAAAATTAACAGATGGTATGAAATGCTCAAAGGACTTAGTGAAATTTTTTTGCATGTGATCAAATTCTAGGGAACATCCTTTGTAATTGGCAGCTAGGAGAAGATCTTCTAAGGGCCTGTTTACATTAGCCCGGTTAACCGGGCTCACGCGATTGATTAGGAACTTACTGTGGTTTTGAAACTCACATACAAAGGAGAATTGGTTTAGTTTAGATGTAAACGAACCCTAACGTTCATTAAAATCTCCTTTTGCGGCCGAGGAAACAATTTCGTGACACGAGTCAGCCCGGCTAGCCTAACCGGGCTAGCCCGGCTCATGTAATCAGCCCCTAAAAACATGCTTAATTGATCGTCGATTTTTTCTCTTTCTCACGGCTAATATAATTGTTTGAGAGGTATTCTGGATGGTTCGCGGTCTCTAATATCGTTTGACAGTTGACTGTTTAATTAATATTGTTATAGAAGATCTGTGATCATTTAAACAAAGATCTGAATTAATATAGCTATTGCATACACCATTTAAATGTACTATGCTAGCATTATTTTGCTTGTGAACTACAACAGATTTCGTATATTATTGCATGACAAATGGTTTACTTGTATAATTTAATTTCCTTACAACAGGCTCATCTTTCCTTTCAGGGGTGTATGGTGTATGACATGCACATGTACATGCAGGGGATTATAGGGGCATTCGAGGGGATTTGATACAAAACTACGCCCAAGGGGGTAGGGCATTGGAGATAATTTGGTATTACGTGGGTTAGGTGGGGATTTGTACGACGACTGCTGTCACTGAGTTCAGTATAATCATAGTTAGTAGAGGGGGATGGTTTGGAAGCTCCATTGTCTTTCAAGATGACGCAATGATCATGTTATTGTTTTGGAGAAAGCGTTTGTTATTGGTTGGAGAAAGGAAATTCTATGGACACGTGAAGGTTCACAACACGTGACGATGAAGGACTACAGTTACTAATTACTAATTACTAATTACTAATTAAATCCGAACGTTGTCATTGGATGACAGCTTCGTCAAACAGAAAATACAATACGTTCAGTGACCGTGAAAGTGAACAATAACATAGAACAATGATTTTTGCGGACCTTCCAAACCATCCCTTCTACTAACTATGGTATAATATAGCCCATCTGCTTTTTAAAAGCCAATTAATACGCAAAATGAATATTCATCTACATCCTATACTCGTTTATTAAATACATGAACAGCACATCTGGTTGATTTATATTATTCTTCTATTCTATTATTATTAAAAAAATTGGAAGACTTCAAGACGACTCTTTAATATCAAACACGACTTCACAATAATTATTAGTTACCGTTAGTCGCCAAATTTGTATGTATAGCCCCACAGGGGTGGGGGCATTTGTAAGCTTTTGCAGTTGGACAATGTCCCCTGGGGACATTTATCAAATCCCCACCTCTGCTCAAAATATTGGCTGACTTGGCCGCTCGATTTGGTAAATTTATTAACGAGGCTTTGAAAACCTTTTGTCCTCATGTTGATGATGCCACCATACAACCTACGAAAACTGTTGTAGATCACACTTTCAAATTCACTGCAATTCATGTCCACTGCCTCGGGATTTCAATTGACAAGTGCATTCGCGATATGCATCCCGCAGGCTTTTTTGTGGTGCTGAGCGCCCTTTTCCTTGCCAAGGGGGCAAAATAAATTGTAACCTGTGAACACACATGGACCACTTTCATAATGGCGACAATTTAAATATTCTTTTATGTGCATCTACAGGCCTCGAATTTGGGAAAAGAAAAGGCAAGGCCAGTTTGGCCTTGAATGTTTCAATATTTTTCAGGGCATCAAGGCCAGTATACAGGGCATCTCGGCCAGCTTCAACTTTAAAACTTTCATTCAGTTGCTATTTGAAGTAATGCACCTTGCCATACAACACGATAAAAAGTACATGTATGATGAAACTTGAAAATTATATTGCTATTTATTAATATTAATAATATTATAAAACCTCTGCAAACCGAAACTATGGCTAAGTACATGTATCGTAACCACCTAACTTTCTTAACACTGATTGATACTGAGCAATCTCGTATCCTTTTGTCCTACAGAATGTTCAGGTTACTTGAAGTACCGCGGGTGCCCTAGCGCTTGGCGCTACCCAAAAGGATTGCAGACTCTGGTAACAATGCGAGATTGTCGAATTTATATTTCAGCATTTTTCAGCAGATATTTAGGTTTTATTGTCAGTTATATTAATCATGCACTTTGTATTACAAAGCTTAAGTACTGTGGTTGAGGGCAGGCCACTTACTGGCCGTGGATTTCAGTATATTTCGAGGGCATAGCGGCCAACAAGCAGGGCATCGACGGCCAGTGGCCGCCGCTAAATTCGAGCCCTGCATCTAAATAACGCTTTCTGGCATCGCTTGTGCGTTTGTAATACAAAACAATCTCTGCTTCCTAACGAGACCAGAAAGGCTAATTAAGATGCACATAAAAGAATATAGTGGGAAATTTCTCTAAATTATGAAAGTGTTCTATGGGTAACACGCTTTCCCTGGAAAGCCCCCCCCCCCCCCCCGATCAAAAGACCTATTCAGAGCACACACATCATTCCATATGCGAGCTTTTCTGTGAACTTTTAAACTTACCAACAAAACACAGGTTTGTCCGGAAATCATAGTTATCCAAGTATTGATAAGCTTGGTTAAGGAGTCTATGTTCCTTATAGCCTGCACATCGCTCCACAAACTGTAAAAGATTAAAATTAAAAAAAAAATTAGTTTAACTGGTTATCATCAGGTATGGGCAATATAGCAATAGGGTAACGGTAATAACGTATTAGTTATATGGTCGACTGTTTTCTTCCATTTAAGCAAACCAAAGTTAGGCAATCTGATAAACCTTGGATGACTTCTTCACTTAAACTAGCAGTATTACTAAACGACCAAAATCCCTTCATAAGTATGGAGAGGAGTCGGAAATGTATAAGTTTTGCCGCAACAAAATCCAACCCAACATCAAGTCAGCTCGCAACAAGTATTATACTAAATCGGTTCGGAAATTGTATAAAACAAATATATTCCATTTTTTTATGTCTGTTCAGTGATAGATGCAGAGTACGTCACAACGGGTAAGAACATCCGTGGGCCACTGTTTTGTTCTTACCATTGACGTCATCTGTGCATCTATAACAGACAATGGCAAAATGGAATCTATTTGTTAAATATCAAGGGCGGGTTGACTACAAATATTTTGTAATTCGCTACAATGACACCCGTTTTCAAAATTACGCGACCAAGCCGGAAATAATCCGAGTCGACATGTCAGTTTTATGTAACCCGAAATTCAAAATGGCGGACATAAACACGCATATGTATGATTTAGAACACGACGAAATGGGGAGAAAATCAATGATTATACCGACGAAATGGCAAATTGTGAAACTGAATACGCTGACAGCTGTAATTACGTGTCATTGCCAGGAGAGGATGGTCGATTTCGAATCAGTTGAGGTTAGTTTACTGTTTACTTTATTTATAGTATAGTATTTCAAGCGATCTCAATTGGGTTTAAATCTGGTGAATATGGTCCGTATTTTATTACAAAAGAAATATATTCAATTGTGTGCAGTGGTCATCCATAATTGTCAACATTTTCTAAATTGTACAAACCATTGTAACAAAATTAAAGAAAATCAATTTACAGAAAATCAATGTGAATGAATAGGAGCTGTAGGACTGTGGTGGATATGGAACTAACACTTGTGATTTGAAGTGTACAAGATGTAGAAACCTCTCCCCAGCATATGTTTGTACAATTTAGAAAATGTTGACAATTATGGATGACCACTGCACACAATTGAATATATTTCTTTTGTAATAAAATACGGACCATATTCACCAGATTTAAACCCAATTGAGATCGCTTGAAATACTATACTATAAATAAAGTAAACATATCAGTAAACTACCTCAACTGATTCGCCATCGACGATTTGAGTTTCATCCTCTCCTGGCAATGACACGTAATTATAGCTGTCAGCGTATTCAGTTTCACAATTCGTCGGTATAATCATTGATTTTCGTCGTGTTCTAAATCATACAGATCGCCATACATATGCGTGTTTATGTCCGCCATTTTGAATTTCGGGTTACATAAAACTGACATGTCGACTCGGATTATTTCCGGCTTGGTCGCGTAATTTTTAAAACGGGTGTAAAGCTACTTTTAAAAAATGTAGTTAGCTACAATTACTGCTACTTGTCAAAAATAGGTACGCAATGCGTACATGTGACTGTTGAGCACAGAAAGAGATATAGACTGAAGAAGCAATATTATTATTATTATTATTATTTACAAATATTTGAAAACGGTAACCCTTCAGGGCTCTTAGGCACCTGCTTTTCAAGAGGCCGTTTGTTACATTCTTAACTTACATTACAATTACATATGTATACAAATAACTATTTCAACAAACACGAAATTACAAATACAAATTACAAATATAATATATTGAATCACATGCTATAGAAAATAATTATGAATAAAAATATTGTTTCAAAAGGTGGTAAAAATCAGGCGTGGTCAAAAATAGATTTAATTTTTTTAATGCTTATGCCTTTTTCTTTAGCATGATTTGGTGTTATTCCATAGTGAGGCAGCTGAATAACTGACACTCTTTTTCATGAAATTTGTTTCTGGCTTGTCAAGTACATAATTTTGGTTGTTACTTACAAGTTATATCTACCATTAGTTTTAATGTCGAACATATTTGTTAAAGATGGTGGCAGTACATCTTTTCTAACTAAATGCATGAAGATGGTCTTGTTGATCTTAAAGCGTTGCATCAAGGGCTGCCATTTTAATTCCTTTAAAGTGTTTATGAAACGAAAATTGAGGTGACTTTTTTATTGATTTATTTGAGAGAACTCCTCAAACGATAAAGAATGCCGTTTGTAGTTCTTTAATATCTTATCTCGTTCTCGAGTTATTCAAGATTGGGTAATATGACCTATGACGTCATTAGTTGTACCCATCATTATGATGAATCAGAAAATGAAGCATATCTACAAAACTATTGAACAAAATTCCTTGAAACTTTGCAGAAGTATACAGGTCACCAAATTGAATATCCCCACGTCAACTTTATCGTTACCATAGCAATATATATTAGTTCCCAGACCTTTCATCCTACAGTAAAATATTTTTATTTTCCACTATGCCCTACAAAGATTTTGACTCAAAGTTGCTCTGTTTTGTTGGCAATACTATTGAAAATATCCCTCATTTAAAGTGCTTATGCAGCCAAATTTTCGACATGTTTTTTATTTGTTCAACGGAACAATCACATTCTCGTGATTTGTTTCCTTCAATCAGAACGAAATTTGGTACAGCAGAAGTGATTTTATAGCTGTTTGAAATGGCAATATTTCACCTTTTCCGGGCCATTTTGTTGTTTTGTGACGTCATAAGTAGGACGACCTTGAAATATAACGAGTAGTTCAAGCGGCGTACAGCGTCCGTGCGGAGGAAAATACTGTGTTGCTGGTGGTCCAATGCAAGTTAGCTTTACAAATAGTCAACATACTGATGGAACCCGGTGAAAATAAAACACTGGAAAGAAGAAAAGAATATATGTGCGATATGTTCGAAAACATCGGCCGAAATTTACGCTCATCTTTTTGCGCCATCTTCTCTGGTCGCTATTGCTCGAGTGTTCGCTTAAACTATCGAAAGAAATATAGTAAATTTGTGATAAGATTAATAAGGAATGTGGCTGGCAAGTATCTTAATCATAAACACGCTCACACTGCTTACAATCGCACACGCCGATCGCGGTTAGTAACGGGTTGGTACGCGATCTCGATATTAACCGTTCGCTGATGTGTACTCGATTAAAATCTATGTTTACATGTTTTATTGAATCGAATAAACTTAATGCTAGCAACTAGCATGCAAGAGCGACCAACGAGCAGCAATGTGCCAATGCTGTAGCGACGTGCTCGCAAGCGTGAGTGACACTCGTGCGCCCCTTTGACTTCTTAGGAACTTGGGGCTCCCCAAGAACTATGAGGGAGAAGACCGCTGGCTAACTACATCTGCAGCTAACTTTGCCTAAATAAATTTAACCACATTTAAAACCGCAAATTGCTTGGAAGGTTAAAACAAGACTATTTTAAATTTAATTCTAAATTTAATCTATCATTTTCTTTCTAAAATCTTCTTGGGAGACAGCGATTAACATGTCGATATCAGAGCCATTTTGAGAATCATAGACTTCGTAAGAGCTTCTCTGTTCATTCATGTTGTCGTTTTTCCGTAAATCAGCATTGAGTTTATCATTACTAATATTATCCTGATTTATTAGACCGTATAGACCTTATTCCAAAATGGCCGCCATACATGAAAATGCGTGAAAAGCAGACACAGTATTTTAAATCATTTTATACATGTATTGCTCTTTACTGGCTGTTTCCAAAACATAGCATATATTAGCATGCCCCACGTTTTACATGAAGTCAGAACTAATGTAAAATTCAGATTTTTGTACGAAACCTGGATAGCTCATCTGGTGGAAATAAAATTCCCATTCTGGTGGAGCAAATTTTCCCTCTTTTTACTTATAATTACATTTGTTATATAAAGTAAATATTTGCTTTCATAGTTTCAAAATATGTAACGACAATTATTTCGGATTTATCCTGTTTCCCCTTTATTGTTGCATAACCATTCTCTTTTCTTGAAATAACATGAAATCTTAAAGAGAGCTTTGAGTCGTATACGCTAAGTAAAAATTCATAACATTTAATAAAACCTGCCGTTTTGTTTCAGCGATGACCAGTTATACAAATACTTAAGTCTTTAAGATTATCGAAGAACACTTGCCAACTTAATTGACAAATTTCATTCTTGCTATACTTAAGACAATGAATATCAATAGTTTGTCACCACGCTGCTAGTTCACATGGAAACATTTTGCGCTCTTTTGTGCGCAAATAGTAAGAGAATAGTTTCCAATTTAGATTCTGCACACCTTCATTAATGCTGTAATTAGTTAATGTTATTGTGATATATAAAATATTTAATGATATATAAAATCTGTAATTTAAAACATCATGCTCGTGATTTGTTCTGTGATTTATGCAGTAATTTACAATTGGACAGGTAATCTATGACAGTCCCTTGCTATTGAAGATCTGAAGTTGCGTTCCTTCACTGCTAAAATTACGTCAGTTTTTTTAATTATGGAGAAAAAAACCGGTATTGCGTGGTAATTGGTTCAGAGATTCACGGTTTTGCGTTTTGTTTAATCACAATAAAAACCGCCCAAGTTTGTCGCTAATTCTATTACCATTGTCTTGTATAACAAACCATTTTGACTTTGGTTGTTCAAAAAACTTCACACAGAGTGGTTTTGATTTTTAATTGGTTTACGATATACCTAATAGCTGAACCTGACATATAGTAACTAACCTGATACGTTGACTGCGGTCTTCTGTCGTTTACCTAATGTGCAGGAAACAAAATATTTTCAATGGCGTTGTCTTTCAAACTATTGGTACAAGTAGGTTAAAGATTTAACGATTGATTCAACTGTTTGTCTGGGTGTCCTAAGAAAGACTACTATTTACCTGTATTGTCACACTTGTAACATATGACTTTTTGTCCGCAGCCTTCCTCGCCTTGTCCCACCCCACAAAATGAATGGATGAAACGATCGCATACCACACATTTGTGACTGCTTTTCAACGGCCCACGCAAACATACATGGCACAGATCATCTGTAGGTATAAAACAAACACAAACATGTAAACTAAGCATGGGCAATGTGATACAACAATGGAAGAGCATTTTGGTGGATTGGTTGTGCCTGTTCTAGGATGTAGTTTTGATAGAAAATTAATTAGACAGTAGTTACATAATCACCAAATAAGTATTTGGATCAGTTGAATGCAACTGGCCTCACATGACTTTTATAACTTTATAACTACTATTAATTTTCATTTATTGATGTATTTTAACACTTCAATGAGTTAAGTACGGTTATAGTATATAATTTACAGTTAATGATGTATTTTAGAACTAGCTAGAACATGATCAAAACGTAAGCACACAGAAGCCTTTGCAGGAGAGAGCCAACCGACCTCTTTTGGTGCTCTCGTGCGGTGTGATTTGGTGTTTGGTGAGTACTCACGTCTCTAAACAAATAATACTTATCGGCAATATGAAACTTTAACTAAGTGTTTCAGCAAGACTTCAATGCTCTGTGTCGCCTTATTCATTAAAACATCTTTATTTTCATTTAATACTATTTTCATTTCACACACATATATATATACACTTTGATATACCTAAACGGGACCAGTTGCGAAAATGCAACATCAAAGCCTTTCGGCTAGGAATTGAATCTGTGACCCTGCGATGCCAGAGCAGCGCTTTGACACTGAGCTACGGAGGCAGTACTTGGCTAAGAGCACCTACACCAACGCACTTGTTATTTCATGAAATAATGTAAAGTACATTAGCCAGAATATGGCAACTCTGTTTTGACTCTATAATGATGGGACAAATCAATAGTTCCCCAACAGTGCCTAATATTATTTATAGTATACAATTTATATAACTAGTGTTTGATCAAACAGAGACAGTGTGTTTGAATTCCATAAACAACTGCAGCCCATAATTTATACAGACACGGTGTACCAAACAGTTTATGTAGTTTCTATTTAATTTTTATACTGGCTTGATTCTGTAAGTAATCAACAGCCAAAGACGAATGATTGTACATAAAATAAAATCACTTTATTTCGCACATTGTTTTGTTTTATATGTTTTCTTCGTTTATATATGAAATTACATTCTTATGACGAAAAATTAATGTATGTAATATAAACTTTGAAAGAAAATTTGCATTACTGTTTCAGAATTTTTCTAGACTGATTCAAGTTGCCTACTGACTTTATTGTTTTACTCTAGCTAACGCCAGACGATTTTTCTCGTCAGAAAAGCCAGCCCTCAGTGTGGAAAGTGTAATAATGAAATAAACTTAAACTAACCTGTCTCATCGACCGAATAAATGTTTGGATCTTCTTGTACATCTGTTAGAGAGAGAGAGAGAGAGAAACACAAAAACGTTTTGGCGTATGATTGTGGAATTAAGATACTTGTCAATTTATGAAATGACAGAAAGAACATTTGGTAATATATGCCATTTTGTACAACTTAATTATATAATTTAGTTAAAAGAACGATATTAAAGAAAATAAAATCTATTGGTAATAACTAAGTATACAAGCTGGAATAAATCTGTCTTAAATAGTTTGTCCTAAATTTAGGTTATGAAGAATGGACGTTGGGTTGCCCCCTTCGGGTGAGAGCGCCTTTAGAAATTCTTAACCAATCAGAAAGAGCAGATAAAACAAGATTAACAGTTCGTTTTCCAGTATCAGGACGACCACGGCACGAGTAGGATATCAATAAATGTTTTTATTTGATTATATCGACTCGATATTTAATTCAAAATAGAATTTGTCCTCCTGTAGAAATTTTCCTTACAACATTTTTGCTGTATAGTTTATTTATTATGTAACATAAATTTGCCATTATGCAAATAATGAAAAATGAGAAAAAAAGAACCCTACAATAAGTCAAAGACAATTCTTATGTTCTCGATACAAAGGTTTGCACGCACGTGTACATTGTACATTTCGTTTTTTTTGTTTATTTTCGGATGACAAAGATATTAGATACAATCGTGTTTATGGCATCTTTTCTATTTATATATTAATACATACAATGATCCTCTGAGTTCTTAAATTTCCTAAATTTTTGAGTTTCTAAGGGCCTGTTTGTATGATCCCGGTACACCTGGACGTCCCGGTATACCGGGATCTCGACTTGTATATAATTTGCTGTTATTTTCGCAGTTGCGTTTATATGGAGACCGGGACATCCCGCTTGATCGGGACAGATGTTTTCCATATAAACGCGACATCCCGGTACACCGGGATGAAGTGAATTGAAATTTAAAACGTCGTCTGAACCCGGTAAAATATCCAAAAGCGGCAAAATGAAAATAAAATTCGTTGGGATGCTTTTTATGCGAATAAAATGATTTTGTGTTTTATCAACTATTATCAACATTTTCACGCCGTCCCGGTCAACCGGGACATCCCGGTTGACCGGGATCATATTTATTCTGGAAGCCGGTTTAAGTCTGCTTGACAATCGTTTGCGCGCCTTACTTTTACAGTGAAAGATCGCCGTTAATTGGTGCTAGTTTTTAAACGTTAATCAAATTCCTGTGACGATTTTGATAGTAACCATGACAATCTAACAAATGCAAAACAAACTGGGACAAAGATATCTTACCACCACCAGCATCAGCATCATCATCATCATCATCATCATCTTCACCATGTGGAGTTGAAAACTCTGTCAAAGAATCAAAATGTTTCTTAAGATACGACTGTAAAAATATTACGAGACAATCGTAGCAAACGCGACCTAAACGGTTTTGTGTATTGCAGCAATAATGAAGTCAAATGAAATTTAATTTAAGTATTTTCAACGCCGACATTGCTGGATACACTCCGGCAGACTTTAATCATCCAGGTGTTGATATAGCTATTTCTATGCTGATCGCTCACATTGTTTTCTTAGAGACGTTTGCTAAGTGCTCTGGGCAACAATATTCTTTTTAAAACTTTGCTTTAGTAATAATAATTTTGCAAACACAAACACAAAAAGAAAAACAAATGATAACATTTCTCCCAGGCAGAAGAACATGCACTGCGACACTCTTGTTATTTATACTTCCTATACAGGCTCGCAGGAACTACACGGGCGAGGCGTTGCCGTTATTGCGGATATACGCACTAATTTAGTTTTGTGTTTTTAGTTATAAACATCCAACAAACTTCATCCATTGCAACCAGGCCTATTATTGCAAACCATCTCAACATGCAATATTGGGGTAGTGAATTTTTAGTTTAGAAAACTGGATCAACCTATTTGACCACCACAACTAGAATACCGTCCACCACTACCGGAATTGCTCCGCACCACCGAAGTCGCCACTGAGGATGCTATGAGGTTTTTTGTTGGATTATGCGCTCTTATTAGTCTTAGATGTTTCAAATTCTCGCGCCTTCGCTGCCATGCTCCTTGCCTACCCAATTTATTTCGATTAGCCATTGATAAATAACATATAAAATATAAGTCTGGCTGGGATACCACTACAGCTTACGCCAATTACTGTTGCACCGTGCTTCAGACGGTACCGTTTCGGCGTTTTGGGCCTCATCAGTGTAGTGCTGATGAGCAGGATGAAGGTGACTGCTATTTACAGTCACCCTGATGCCACACAGAAAAAATTATATTAATAAAAAATTATTAATGAAAAATTGTCAAAATATCAAAAATTTTTTGCATTAAAATGAAAATAAAAACAAACATAAGAAGTAAATTCATGTATTCGGGTCCAAGTACATATACATGATATGTCATCCATAGTTTTAGGGGGGGGGGGGGGGGTGGGATAGAGGTTGGGTATAGGTTACAGTAACTTTAGCATTGGAGACATTCTGATTGGGGTCAGGATTTGGGGTTGGTAGGTAGGATTAAGGGTCAGCATTCAAATAACCTGTGATATGATGATTGGGATTATAGTTAGAGTAGGGTTAAATGTATGATAAAACCACTAGGAGGATTATGGTTGGGATTTAGGATTAATATTATAGAAAATAGGATGATTTTTAGTGATAAACCTTCGTGTCCCCATTAGACAGAATAGGACAATGAAATAGGACAATGAAATTAACTTGTCCCATAAGTGACCCGGGTCCACCCATCATCCCTATTCATCTGCATTAATAAATAACTGAATTAATTACTCGTGGGCATACCAAGTGGTCTTTGAAATAGGTATTAGATAACTTCTCAGATTTTCAATGTGGCCCAAATGGTCTTTGAAATAGGTATTAGATAACTTCTCAGATTTTCAATGTGGCCCTGTTTATAAAATAAACGACATAAAGATACATACGCAAATACAATATAATATTTAAAATAGGATAATCTATTATAATAAACTATATAACGACATGTTGTTATGGTAACTGATTGTGAAAAACCATAATAAAGAGACTTAAACTGCTTATGTTGTATTAATAAGATAGATAGTATTGGACAAGATACAATAAGATAGATAGTATTGGAGAAGATAGTCCGTAGTACAAGATAGACAGTATTAGAAAAAGAAGGAATAGCATATGCAAAACCCGGGTGCTGAACAAAAGAAGCTAAAACGTCAACATTTGCGGAAGGTAGCTGTCGACGTCTTACCCAATGTGAATGTTTTTCAGAGGAAAAACGGTGTCATGAATCGTCAGGTTCCAAGCATGACAGGGAAGCATGTTTCTAACCTACTAGCAGGTCCTGGAACGACATGCTCGCTTATGAAAAGAAACACAGTGGAAAGGAAAAGAACGTGAATAACACAAAACTGCCGTGAAGCGACGCGGCAAGAAAAGGAAAGAGACAACCACAAAAATTATATTAAAATCCCCTGAAAAATACACAGTAATAGAAAATAAATCATTGGAAACAACGAAACAGGAAAACTAAATGAACTTAGCTTGTAAAAGAGATAAAACTATACAGATGAAGTGGCTTTGCTGCCGGCTGAGGGTTGAGTGTAAATATATATAGCGAAAAACGAAAATGGTGAATAATACGTAAAATTCCCCCGGGAAACTATGACTGGGGCAAGGGGGGCACAGAATTTTGTTCGGTGAAATTATCGTGAGACCGAAAACATTGTGAACGGAAGTAGAATTTAAAAAAACTTACCAGAGATATCACAAAACGAAAAGCCCGCCAAAACCAGGATTGAAGTGCGAAGGGAAGTGACGCGTAGTCATGGTTATAAAGTTGAGGAGAAAAGGAGCTGAGGGACTGGGTTTGAGTGTCGGGTTGTTATCTCGAGGTACATTTCGTAGTTATTATTTGTTGGAAGGACATCTCTGTCAGAGGATTATCGTCAATAAAACTGATGAATGGCCGACATGGTGTTGATAATATGGAGGAGAAGCAGTGGAGATGAAATGGTAAGTAATCGAATTAAACTTTAATGATCGCATGTTAAATATGAGTATTGTTAATAATCTAGTGCACTGAAAAGGAGAAGTATATACAGTATATATAATATATTAACAATTATATGGTCAAAGAGAAGTAAACACCACAACGTATAGTGTATTTTGATGGTGGTAAACAAACCATATTGTAAAATGTTGATAACAAATCAAATAGCTAGTATACAATTATAAATTATGTGAATCCCAGAAAACAATAATTCAACAGTTGATGGTAATAGATGGAGATATGATACTGTAGTATAATATTATCTTACTCCTCATATTGTATAAGTAAAAAGCTGGGTCACCATGTGTATGCCCGCTGAATTTGATGAAATAATGTATGAAAATACAATGTGTCGAATAACGATAACCCAGTTGATGGTTTTATATATCTTGAATAAACAATCTTTCAAGAATAATGATAATGTACATATTTCGCACTAGAAAGTAATCTTCATTGTCAGGTTAATGTCAGATTAATATCAAAATCTTTTAAGCCTTTGGAACTGTTGTTATGGCACATTGTGTTAGTTGTTTTGACGATTAAATGTAAATAAATGAAGGGTCTTAATAGGGACATCCACTTTGAACTTGAAAAGATGTTTGGTAGAACCTTCATAATATAGAATACCCACTGGAGTCTGTGACCATACTTTCACTGTTGTGGAGGTTTATGTTGACTATTCTGGTGGTTCATCATCCTCTGAATGATTCTTGAGTTTAAATAATAATGTTCATTACGGACTTCAAAATAATGTTCTGCTTGGATTTGTATCTTTAAATCAATATTAAAACTGGATGTACATAATAGATGTTGGAACCAATTTGGAAGATTCTCCAAACCTGTTTTGGCATTATTAGTGGTTTTCTTCTTTAAAATCAGGATACAAGTTGCCAACAAATATGTAGTAATCTCCACGTGAGAAGTTGAACAAGAGAACAGAGTTGTATGATTTTCAAAATTTGGAGTGGACAAAATACTCCTTCAGATTTTTGTGGCGTTGATAGGCAACAATAGGAGGAGACGGCCATAATTGGGATAACTCGTGGTCATCTTCAATGTAGCACCAGTGTTGTCTGAGTATGTGTGATAATTGGGAAAGGTTAGGGTCATAGGGAATTATAAAAGGTATGACAGGAGCATTACACGGTTCTTTTGGTTCAAGTAGCTGGGTTTGGGTATAAGTGGCAGCCCTATCTAGGGATGATAAGATATCTGAATCTCTGTAACCACGGCCAAGGAGAATAACTCTGAGATGCTGAGCTCTCTGTAGAAACTTTTGGTCGTCTGTGATTACTCTTCGATATCTTAACATTTGGCTATATATAAGGCCCCTTTTACAGCTATCGGGGTGATGAGAGTCATGGTGCAGGAGAGGAAAGCAGTCTGTAGGTTTAATGTAAAGATCTGACTCTAGGGTGTGTGTGTCTGTAACATAAATTATAGTGTCCAAGAAGTTAACCTGTTTGTGGGAGTGTATAAATTCAAATTTAATAGTGTGATGAAAGGAATTAAGTATATGCATGAATTCAATGAATCTATTTTGCCCATGTGTCCAAATTATAAAAATGTCATCAATGAATCGTAACACACATCATTCCATATGCACACACATCATTCCATATGCGAGCTTTTCTGTGAACTTTTAAACTTACCAACAAAACACAGGTTTGTCCGGAAATCATAGTTATCCAAGTATTGATAAGCTTGGTTAAGGAGTCTATGTTCCTTATAGCCTGCACATCGCTCCACAAACTGTAAAAGATTAAAATTAAAAAAAAAATTAGTTTAACTGGTTATCATCAGGTATGGGCAATATAGCAATAGGGTAACGGTAATAACGTATTAGTTATATGGTCGACTGTTTTCTTCCATTTAAGCAAACCAAAGTTAGGCAATCTGATAAACCTTGGATGACTTCTTCACTTAAACTAGCAGTATTACTAAACGACCAAAATCCCTTCATAAGTATGGAGAGGAGTCGGAAATGTATAAGTTTTGCCGCAACAAAATCCAACCCAACATCAAGTCAGCTCGCAACAAGTATTATACTAAATCGGTTCGGAAATTGTATAAAACAAATATATTCCATTTTTTTATGTCTGTTCAGTGATAGATGCAGAGTACGTCACAACGGGTAAGAACATCCGTGGGCCACTGTTTTGTTCTTACCATTGACGTCATCTGTGCATCTATAACAGACAATGGCAAAATGGAATCTATTTGTTAAATATCAAGGGCGGGTTGACTACAAATATTTTGTAATTCGCTACAATGACACCCGTTTTCAAAATTACGCGACCAAGCCGGAAATAATCCGAGTCGACATGTCAGTTTTATGTAACCCGAAATTCAAAATGGCGGACATAAACACGCATATGTATGATTTAGAACACGACGAAATGGGGAGAAAATCAATGATTATACCGACGAAATGGCAAATTGTGAAACTGAATACGCTGACAGCTGTAATTACGTGTCATTGCCAGGAGAGGATGGTCGATTTCGAATCAGTTGAGGTTAGTTTACTGTTTACTTTATTTATAGTATAGTATTTCAAGCGATCTCAATTGGGTTTAAATCTGGTGAATATGGTCCGTATTTTATTACAAAAGAAATATATTCAATTGTGTGCAGTGGTCATCCATAATTGTCAACATTTTCTAAATTGTACAAACCATTGTAACAAAATTAAAGAAAATCAATTTACAGAAAATCAATGTGAATGAATAGGAGCTGTAGGACTGTGGTGGATATGGAACTAACACTTGTGATTTGAAGTGTACAAGATGTAGAAACCTCTCCCCAGCATATGTTTGTACAATTTAGAAAATGTTGACAATTATGGATGACCACTGCACACAATTGAATATATTTCTTTTGTAATAAAATACGGACCATATTCACCAGATTTAAACCCAATTGAGATCGCTTGAAATACTATACTATAAATAAAGTAAACATATCAGTAAACTACCTCAACTGATTCGCCATCGACGATTTGAGTTTCATCCTCTCCTGGCAATGACACGTAATTATAGCTGTCAGCGTATTCAGTTTCACAATTCGTCGGTATAATCATTGATTTTCGTCGTGTTCTAAATCATACAGATCGCCATACATATGCGTGTTTATGTCCGCCATTTTGAATTTCGGGTTACATAAAACTGACATGTCGACTCGGATTATTTCCGGCTTGGTCGCGTAATTTTTAAAACGGGTGTAAAGCTACTTTTAAAAAATGTAGTTAGCTACAATTACTGCTACTTGTCAAAAATAGGTACGCAATGCGTACATGTGACTGTTGAGCACAGAAAGAGATATAGACTGAAGAAGCAATATTATTATTATTATTATTATTTACAAATATTTGAAAACGGTAACCCTTCAGGGCTCTTAGGCACCTGCTTTTCAAGAGGCCGTTTGTTACATTCTTAACTTACATTACAATTACATATGTATACAAATAACTATTTCAACAAACACGAAATTACAAATACAAATTACAAATATAATATATTGAATCACATGCTATAGAAAATAATTATGAATAAAAATATTGTTTCAAAAGGTGGTAAAAATCAGGCGTGGTCAAAAATAGATTTAATTTTTTTAATGCTTATGCCTTTTTCTTTAGCATGATTTGGTGTTATTCCATAGTGAGGCAGCTGAATAACTGACACTCTTTTTCATGAAATTTGTTTCTGGCTTGTCAAGTACATAATTTTGGTTGTTACTTACAAGTTATATCTACCATTAGTTTTAATGTCGAACATATTTGTTAAAGATGGTGGCAGTACATCTTTTCTAACTAAATGCATGAAGATGGTCTTGTTGATCTTAAAGCGTTGCATCAAGGGCTGCCATTTTAATTCCTTTAAAGTGTTTATGAAACGAAAATTGAGGTGACTTTTTTATTGATTTATTTGAGAGAACTCCTCAAACGATAAAGAATGCCGTTTGTAGTTCTTTAATATCTTATCTCGTTCTCGAGTTATTCAAGATTGGGTAATATGACCTATGACGTCATTAGTTGTACCCATCATTATGATGAATCAGAAAATGAAGCATATCTACAAAACTATTGAACAAAATTCCTTGAAACTTTGCAGAAGTATACAGGTCACCAAATTGAATATCCCCACGTCAACTTTATCGTTACCATAGCAATATATATTAGTTCCCAGACCTTTCATCCTACAGTAAAATATTTTTATTTTCCACTATGCCCTACAAAGATTTTGACTCAAAGTTGCTCTGTTTTGTTGGCAATACTATTGAAAATATCCCTCATTTAAAGTGCTTATGCAGCCAAATTTTCGACATGTTTTTTATTTGTTCAACGGAACAATCACATTCTCGTGATTTGTTTCCTTCAATCAGAACGAAATTTGGTACAGCAGAAGTGATTTTATAGCTGTTTGAAATGGCAATATTTCACCTTTTCCGGGCCATTTTGTTGTTTTGTGACGTCATAAGTAGGACGACCTTGAAATATAACGAGTAGTTCAAGCGGCGTACAGCGTCCGTGCGGAGGAAAATACTGTGTTGCTGGTGGTCCAATGCAAGTTAGCTTTACAAATAGTCAACATACTGATGGAACCCGGTGAAAATAAAACACTGGAAAGAAGAAAAGAATATATGTGCGATATGTTCGAAAACATCGGCCGAAATTTACGCTCATCTTTTTGCGCCATCTTCTCTGGTCGCTATTGCTCGAGTGTTCGCTTAAACTATCGAAAGAAATATAGTAAATTTGTGATAAGATTAATAAGGAATGTGGCTGGCAAGTATCTTAATCATAAACACGCTCACACTGCTTACAATCGCACACGCCGATCGCGGTTAGTAACGGGTTGGTACGCGATCTCGATATTAACCGTTCGCTGATGTGTACTCGATTAAAATCTATGTTTACATGTTTTATTGAATCGAATAAACTTAATGCTAGCAACTAGCATGCAAGAGCGACCAACGAGCAGCAATGTGCCAATGCTGTAGCGACGTGCTCGCAAGCGTGAGTGACACTCGTGCGCCCCTTTGACTTCTTAGGAACTTGGGGCTCCCCAAGAACTATGAGGGAGAAGACCGCTGGCTAACTACATCTGCAGCTAACTTTGCCTAAATAAATTTAACCACATTTAAAACCGCAAATTGCTTGGAAGGTTAAAACAAGACTATTTTAAATTTAATTCTAAATTTAATCTATCATTTTCTTTCTAAAATCTTCTTGGGAGACAGCGATTAACATGTCGATATCAGAGCCATTTTGAGAATCATAGACTTCGTAAGAGCTTCTCTGTTCATTCATGTTGTCGTTTTTCCGTAAATCAGCATTGAGTTTATCATTACTAATATTATCCTGATTTATTAGACCGTATAGACCTTATTCCAAAATGGCCGCCATACATGAAAATGCGTGAAAAGCAGACACAGTATTTTAAATCATTTTATACATGTATTGCTCTTTACTGGCTGTTTCCAAAACATAGCATATATTAGCATGCCCCACGTTTTACATGAAGTCAGAACTAATGTAAAATTCAGATTTTTGTACGAAACCTGGATAGCTCATCTGGTGGAAATAAAATTCCCATTCTGGTGGAGCAAATTTTCCCTCTTTTTACTTATAATTACATTTGTTATATAAAGTAAATATTTGCTTTCATAGTTTCAAAATATGTAACGACAATTATTTCGGATTTATCCTGTTTCCCCTTTATTGTTGCATAACCATTCTCTTTTCTTGAAATAACATGAAATCTTAAAGAGAGCTTTGAGTCGTATACGCTAAGTAAAAATTCATAACATTTAATAAAACCTGCCGTTTTGTTTCAGCGATGACCAGTTATACAAATACTTAAGTCTTTAAGATTATCGAAGAACACTTGCCAACTTAATTGACAAATTTCATTCTTGCTATACTTAAGACAATGAATATCAATAGTTTGTCACCACGCTGCTAGTTCACATGGAAACATTTTGCGCTCTTTTGTGCGCAAATAGTAAGAGAATAGTTTCCAATTTAGATTCTGCACACCTTCATTAATGCTGTAATTAGTTAATGTTATTGTGATATATAAAATATTTAATGATATATAAAATCTGTAATTTAAAACATCATGCTCGTGATTTGTTCTGTGATTTATGCAGTAATTTACAATTGGACAGGTAATCTATGACAGTCCCTTGCTATTGAAGATCTGAAGTTGCGTTCCTTCACTGCTAAAATTACGTCAGTTTTTTTAATTATGGAGAAAAAAACCGGTATTGCGTGGTAATTGGTTCAGAGATTCACGGTTTTGCGTTTTGTTTAATCACAATAAAAACCGCCCAAGTTTGTCGCTAATTCTATTACCATTGTCTTGTATAACAAACCATTTTGACTTTGGTTGTTCAAAAAACTTCACACAGAGTGGTTTTGATTTTTAATTGGTTTACGATATACCTAATAGCTGAACCTGACATATAGTAACTAACCTGATACGTTGACTGCGGTCTTCTGTCGTTTACCTAATGTGCAGGAAACAAAATATTTTCAATGGCGTTGTCTTTCAAACTATTGGTACAAGTAGGTTAAAGATTTAACGATTGATTCAACTGTTTGTCTGGGTGTCCTAAGAAAGACTACTATTTACCTGTATTGTCACACTTGTAACATATGACTTTTTGTCCGCAGCCTTCCTCGCCTTGTCCCACCCCACAAAATGAATGGATGAAACGATCGCATACCACACATTTGTGACTGCTTTTCAACGGCCCACGCAAACATACATGGCACAGATCATCTGTAGGTATAAAACAAACACAAACATGTAAACTAAGCATGGGCAATGTGATACAACAATGGAAGAGCATTTTGGTGGATTGGTTGTGCCTGTTCTAGGATGTAGTTTTGATAGAAAATTAATTAGACAGTAGTTACATAATCACCAAATAAGTATTTGGATCAGTTGAATGCAACTGGCCTCACATGACTTTTATAACTTTATAACTACTATTAATTTTCATTTATTGATGTATTTTAACACTTCAATGAGTTAAGTACGGTTATAGTATATAATTTACAGTTAATGATGTATTTTAGAACTAGCTAGAACATGATCAAAACGTAAGCACACAGAAGCCTTTGCAGGAGAGAGCCAACCGACCTCTTTTGGTGCTCTCGTGCGGTGTGATTTGGTGTTTGGTGAGTACTCACGTCTCTAAACAAATAATACTTATCGGCAATATGAAACTTTAACTAGGTGTTTCAGCAAGACTTCAATGCTCTGTGTCGCCTTATTCATTAAAACATCTTTATTTTCATTTAATACTATTTTCATTTCACACACATATATATATACACTTTGATATACCTAAACGGGACCAGTTGCGAAAATGCAACATCAAAGCCTTTCGGCTAGGAATTGAATCTGTGACCCTGCGATGCCAGAGCAGCGCTTTGACACTGAGCTACGGAGGCAGTACTTGGCTAAGAGCACCTACACCAACGCACTTGTTATTTCATGAAATAATGTAAAGTACATTAGCCAGAATATGGCAACTCTGTTTTGACTCTATAATGATGGGACAAATCAATAGTTCCCCAACAGTGCCTAATATTATTTATAGTATACAATTTATATAACTAGTGTTTGATCAAACAGAGACAGTGTGTTTGAATTCCATAAACAACTGCAGCCCATAATTTATACAGACACGGTGTACCAAACAGTTTATGTAGTTTCTATTTAATTTTTATACTGGCTTGATTCTGTAAGTAATCAACAGCCAAAGACGAATGATTGTACATAAAATAAAATCACTTTATTTCGCACATTGTTTTGTTTTATATGTTTTCTTCGTTTATATATGAAATTACTTATGACGAAAAATTAATGTATGTAATATAAACTTTGAAAGAAAATTTGCATTACTGTTTCAGAATTTTTCTAGACTGATTCAAGTTGCCTACTGACTTTATTGTTTTACTCTAGCTAACGCCAGACGATTTTTCTCGTCAGAAAAGCCAGCCCTCAGTGTGGAAAGTGTAATAATGAAATAAACTTAAACTAACCTGTCTCATCGACCGAATAAATGTTTGGATCTTCTTGTACATCTGTTAGAGAGAGAGAGAGAGAGAAACACAAAAACGTTTTGGCGTATGATTGTGGAATTAAGATACTTGTCAATTTATGAAATGACAGAAAGAACATTTGGTAATATATGCCATTTTGTACAACTTAATTATATAATTTAGTTAAAAGAACGATATTAAAGAAAATAAAATCTATTGGTAATAACTAAGTATACAAGCTGGAATAAATCTGTCTTAAATAGTTTGTCCTAAATTTAGGTTATGAAGAATGGACGTTGGGTTGCCCCCTTCGGGTGAGAGCGCCTTTAGAAATTCTTAACCAATCAGAAAGAGCAGATAAAACAAGATTAACAGTTCGTTTTCCAGTATCAGGACGACCACGGCACGAGTAGGATATCAATAAATGTTTTTATTTGATTATATCGACTCGATATTTAATTCAAAATAGAATTTGTCCTCCTGTAGAAATTTTCCTTACAACATTTTTGCTGTATAGTTTATTTATTATGTAACATAAATTTGCCATTATGCAAATAATGAAAAATGAGAAAAAAAGAACCCTACAATAAGTCAAAGACAATTCTTATGTTCTCGATACAAAGGTTTGCACGCACGTGTACATTGTACATTTCGTTTTTTTGTTTATTTTCGGATGACAAAGATATTAGATACAATCGTGTTTATGGCATCTTTTCTATTTATATATTAATACATACAATGATCCTCTGAGTTCTTAAATTTCCTAAATTTTTGAGTTTCTAAGGGCCTGTTTGTATGATCCCGGTACACCTGGACGTCCCGGTATACCGGGATCTCGACTTGTATATAATTTGCTGTTATTTTCGCAGTTGCGTTTATATGGAGACCGGGACATCCCGCTTGATCGGGACAGATGTTTTCCATATAAACGCGACATCCCGGTACACCGGGATGAAGTGAATTGAAATTTAAAACGTCGTCTGAACCCGGTAAAATATCCAAAAGCGGCAAAATGAAAATAAAATTCGTTGGGATGCTTTTTATGCGAATAAAATGATTTTGTGTTTTATCAACTATTATCAACATTTTCACGCCGTCCCGGTCAACCGGGACATCCCGGTTGACCGGGATCATATTTATTCTGGAAGCCGGTTTAAGTCTGCTTGACAATCGTTTGCGCGCCTTACTTTTACAGTGAAAGATCGCCGTTAATTGGTGCTAGTTTTTAAACGTTAATCAAATTCCTGTGACGATTTTGATAGTAACCATGACAATCTAACAAATGCAAAACAAACTGGGACAAAGATATCTTACCACCACCAGCATCAGCATCATCATCATCATCATCATCATCTTCACCATGTGGAGTTGAAAACTCTGTCAAAGAATCAAAATGTTTCTTAAGATACGACTGTAAAAATATTACACGAGACAATCGTAGCAAACGCGACCTAAACGGTTTTGTGTATTGCAGCAATAATGAAGTCAAATGAAATTTAATTTAAGTATTTTCAACGCCGACATTGCTGGATACACTCCGGCAGACTTTAATCATCCAGGTGTTGATATAGCTATTTCTATGCTGATCGCTCACATTGTTTTCTTAGAGACGTTTGCTAAGTGCTCTGGGCAACAATATTCTTTTTAAAACTTTGCTTTAGTAATAATAATTTTGCAAACACAAACACAAAAAGAAAAACAAATGATAACATTTCTCCCAGGCAGAAGAACATGCACTGCGACACTCTTGTTATTTATACTTCCTATACAGGCTCGCAGGAACTACACGGGCGAGGCGTTGCCGTTATTGCGGATATACGCACTAATTTAGTTTTGTGTTTTTAGTTATAAACATCCAACAAACTTCATCCATTGCAACCAGGCCTATTATTGCAAACCATCTCAACATGCAATATTGGGGTAGTGAATTTTTAGTTTAGAAAACTGGATCAACCTATTTGACCACCACAACTAGAATACCGTCCACCACTACCGGAATTGCTCCGCACCACCGAAGTCGCCACTGAGGATGCTATGAGGTTTTTTGTTGGATTATGCGCTCTTATTAGTCTTAGATGTTTCAAATTCTCGCGCCTTCGCTGCCATGCTCCTTGCCTACCCAATTTATTTCGATTAGCCATTGATAAATAACATATAAAATATAAGTCTGGCTGGGATACCACTACAGCTTACGCCAATTACTGTTGCACCGTGCTTCAGACGGTACCGTTTCGGCGTTTTGGGCCTCATCAGTGTAGTGCTGATGAGCAGGATGAAGGTGACTGCTATTTACAGTCACCCTGATGCCACACAGAATGTGGGACATCAAAAACCATGCCAGAGTGCTCAAACTGCAAGCAGTGAGCGTGCGCACAATGCATAAGCGACAATGGTTTTCATCCTGTTAGAGTGCTCAATATGACCTATATATATATATATACACATATATATATATATATGTATATATATAATATATATATATATATATGTATATATTGTATGTATATATATATATATATATATATATATATATATATATATATATATATATATATATATATATATATATATATATATATATATATATATATATATATATATATATATCCTTTGTCAAGACGTGCTAACACATTGCCAGAGTGGTCTTATATAAGTATAAAAATTAATTACATGCTAAATTATTATAAAAAATCTCGAATGTTTAATCCCTTAGGTACAAAAGAATCTAATTTATACGACCAAAAGCCTTCTCTTTTTTCGTCGGGTCATTAACATCAGCTATATCTATTATTTTAACAACAATATCTTCTAATCCCAAATGTCCCGGTTCAAAAAAATGTGCATACAAATGTTCTCCCGCTATTCCCCTAACACCTTTACCAAACCTATTAACACTACTCTTGTGATTATTAAATCTCTTACGAAATGATGTTATCATACTACCCACATAGATCTTCGAGCATCGTTTACACTTAATAAGGTAAACAACCCCCGCAGAATCACAATCAAAGGGGAAATTAATAAAATATTCCCCACCAAATATATGGCCCTCGTCAACAAATTGACAGATTTGGCAACGCGATTTTCCGCATTTCCTCATTCCTTTTGTTCGTGCAACCTCTCCCTTTAGTTTAGCATGCACCAAATCATCCTTAAAATTCCTAGGTCTTCTAAAAGCTACCATCGGTTTTTCTCCAAATACTTTGGTCATGTCATCCGACGCTCGCAAAATCGGCCAAAGTGACTCAATAATATTTCTTACCCCAGTCAATGCCGGGTGGAAGTTTACAACAAACGGTATCCTACCATTCTTCTTAGATCTATTACCTTGACAAAGGAGGCTCTCTCTATTCTTACTTTTGGCCTTAGTAAATTGAGAATCTACAAATTTTCCTTCAAAACCCCTTTTATATATATATATATATATATTTTTATATCTTTTATATATATATATATATATATATAGTGAAAGTGGTCTTACCTCAAAATGATAAAAGCCGCAACTGTCAGTTTCAGTTTAAGATCGCCTTGCGTGAAACTGACAGTTGCGGCTTTTATCATTTTGAGGTAAGACCACTTTCACTATATTCGCTCTACCTTTATGGTATTGAGCACTTTCAACGTTCCGTGAACAACATCACATTCGTTTTAGTATACTATATATATATATATATATATATATATATATATATATATATATATATATATATATATATATATATATATATATATATATTATATATATATATATATATATATATATATATATATATATATATATATATATATATATATATATATATATATATATATATATATATATATATATATATATATATATATCCTTTCTACATGTAGTTTGATCGATTGAAGTGCGGATGTTGCCTATAATATACCTATATATATATATATATATATATAGGTGGTAAACTGCCAAGAATTTAGTGACGAGATACTGACGTTTCGAGCAGAGCCTGTCATCAGAGTAAGACGATCTCATCACTAAATTCTTGGCAGTTTACCACCTTTTCACTGAATATTCAATTGAGAAGTTTTAAACAGACAATTTGAACTGTGTTAGATATAATTTGTAAATCCATATGCTCGATGTTTTCTTCACGCTTGACAGCTTTCAAAAACACACTAATGATCAAAACTGATGTAAAAATGCAAATAATTATACGATAAACAACTTCCTCACCCTTAGACAGTTCTATCCAGTGAGAAAACTGAAATGCACTGATTTTTTAGTTATTTAACAATTAGTCACTGAAGTCGAGGTGATTATCGGTAAATATAACGATAATCACCGATACTGAGGTTACTAATTGTTTTAGTAGAAATTCACAGGTGACTATCAGAGAGAAACAACTGAAAGAAAGTAAGGGGAAATGTTTTGATTATTTTATTTGTTATTTCCGGAAGTCATGCATCGTGAGATCACATGATTTTACGTAACATGCAAGGCCAGGGGAGGCAAAAATGTGCTTAACAAAATGCGATTTTGATGTCAGATCAAGCAGAACTATAGAGTGGAAGACTGAGTTAAAGACTGCATTAACATAAAGAGCAACTGTTGACAGATCCAGACATGGTTTTTGCTTTTTAATGTTTTAATAGTACAAAGCCGGCTTCACTTTTGTTCCGATTTCGAAAGTAGATGGAGATACAGAACCATGCTGTTTCGAGTGAAACTCGCGGATAATTCTGTTTATCAGCATTCTGTCTCGTACAATGTTTGTATTATTTCACGGCTGTCAATGTTTGAAACTTGTTTTTTGTAAAAACTGCCGTCTTTTTTTCGTACATTGTCGTAAAATATTGAAAAGCATTTGTTCATATCTTTTCAACAATCATGCTAATAAGCTTTCAAATGTTGTCTTAAATGTTTGTTGTTCAAACCATTCTGTTAAATAAAGATTTTTTCATTTTTTGTTGTTTTGATCGTTTTGACCACCAACAAGAGTTTAGCTATGAAATTAGGGAAATTGTTATATCTTACCTCGAAATCGTTTAACTCTATATTTAGTTGCTTCTTTAGTTTATTTTTTAATTTTCTTTATTTTTATTCACTTTTTCGTACGTAATATCGATAAATCGAGAAGCCGCCATTTTTAAATCGCTGAAAATGTTATAGTCACCTCGCGTGAAGTGACTATAACAAAATAGGCCGTCCATCTCGACCAATCACGGCACGAGAAACTCTATAGTCACCTGTCAATTTCTACTAAAATAATATAGTGAAAAAACATGACGAATCTTTTTTTTCAAAATGGTGACTATCTTATTATAGCTAATAAATCGTCGAAAGGACTCAACAAATTAGCATAAAGACATTGTATATATCAGGTTTCTCTCGAGATAGAACTGTCTAAGGGTAAGGAAGTTGTTTGTCTTATAATTATAATTTATCGTGCAATTATAATTTGTATTTTTACGTCCGTTTTGATCGTTAGTGTGTTTTGAAAGCTGTCAAGCGTGAAGAAAACATCGAGTATTGGATTTACAAATCGAGCATTGGATTTACAAATTATGTCTAACACAGTTCGAACCGTCTGTTTAAAACTTCGCAATTGCGGGATATTTAGTTCAAGCCTGAAATTATACTAAAACAATTAGTCACCTCAGTATCGGTGATTATCATTATATTCACCTCGCCGCTCGTTAAATATTAAGAGATAAATCCCGAGAACGCCCGAAGACTTTATATAGCATACATCACAACGTTTGAGGGATTTATCTGAGTTATTTCATGATTGAGGAGGTTTACTAACAAAGTTTTGTGTATTTTTCCACCTTGGACAAAGATTTTCCTAGTTTTTTCTTCATTTATTATCTAATTAGTATTCATAGGGCTGTATGCTATAGAAAGCCCGCGGTACATCAAAGAAAACCGACTCAATCATGAAATAATCACTTCAGTGACTAATTGTTAAATAGTAACTCCTGCGATAGCCAATGAAAATTGAGTATTTGTGATAGAAACTTGTCAACTTATACTACAATATGATACAACATCTTCGCGAAACGATTTCTTATTAGCATTGTCATCTCGCTGAGAAGAGTGTAAAGCCTGGTTGCCATTTGGTCGTCACGATCGCAACAGTGTCATAGTGGTCGATGTAATAGAGTGTCGATCTATCTTGTCTTTTGTCAGCTGTAAAAGCAATATTCACTGATTGCAGAGAAAGATGGACACTCTATTACATCAACCACTATGACACCGTTGCGATCATGGCGACCAAATGGAAACCAGGCTTTAAGGACGTTTTGGAACATTTACCATCGAATCAGAAACAAGAATTGTATCGCGTACAAACAATCACATACGCCAGAATGATAATCGGAAGGAAAAATCGTATCATGTAAATGTCGGTGCATTTAGTAGCGCTCTTTGCATCGGTTGAACTCCTTTACTCATTGTTCGCGTCAATCAGCGCCATATTGGTGTGACCACTTTTACGGTAAAGCTGTTATACGTAGTGGTTATATAAATAGTGGTTATAAATAGTGGTTATAAGCCTTATAGCAAGATTGGATATAGAAAATAATACATGGATGTGCGAAAATATGTAATTTACTTCGAGTGTTGAACAGGATTTCTCAAACTCATTGATAATTCATAAGGAAAACAGAGAGGAAAATCATAACCGAGACGTTGTTTATAAATATGGTAATAAACGTCCATAAATTAAGCCAACTTTCTCCTCAAATTTCTCTTAAAATACTGGTTCGTTTGAGAAGCTATATCATACACTCGAAAGGCGTTTATTATCTGATTTCAAAACACCTCGAAGTTGGTTAAAAAACTTGGCTATCGCCTCGTTTTTCAACACACGACTCGGTGTTTCAAATCAGATAATAAACGCCTTCTCGTGTATGATATAGACCTCTTTCATAACGGCACCCAAATTAAATATTAAATGCTAATTGACATGCATATAAAAGAATATTTAGACTGGCCGCCACTATGAAAGAGCTCTCTATATTACATCTCACTCGTGAGATATGTTGTTCAACACAAGAAATAAATGTCATATTTCAAGCATCCATGTATATTTTCATAAACATTAACATGGACAATCTAAATTGAGAATTAATTTTTACTTTACTCAAAAAAGATAATCATTAATTGGATCGCTGAAACGATATCTTCACACGTAAAAATATCGTATTTTTTGAAATACGATTTTCTCAGTGTCCAAAAACTCGCTATGACACTAATGTTTATAAAATAAAGTGCTTTTGGCTGCAGTGAGCGAAGAAACAATGTAAACGTCGATGAGATTACACTTTGCAGTGGTCAAACCAATATGGCGGCCGCGAGCTAATTCCGGCTTCATACATGTAGTTGATGTTACGAGCCGTAGTTTGTGTTCTAAATCACGGAAAATCTTTGACAACTGATTCATTTTAGCATCTTAAAAGATTAAAGACACATAGTTTCTGTTGTCGATAGTAAAACTAAACAGCGTAGTCTCGTCAAGATGGCACGCGGTACCTCGAGCTTCATTTTCTTAGCACGAGTTTTTCGATATTTACAGGTCAGTGAATCCCTTACGCCCTAAAATATCCTCCTATCTAGAATTACCAATAATCACTTATCCAGTGTTTTGTATTAGCAATAGTTCGTAAATATAACTATAAATATAGTATGCGATGTGTACTTTGGCGCCCAAAATGATCGGGAATTTTAAGAACGAAGTTGTTTATCGATGGATGGGTGGATCAATGCTTATAATTCCAAATCAACTGGGCGCTTAAAACGTCCTGATGACAGCATACTATAAAGCATACTATGAAGACATAGTTGGACGCTACTCTGGATTTAAAAACTTTAAAAGTTACTGTCCATGATCCAACGTTTCGACCCTCCAATCTAGTGTCTTCATCAGGGGTGATCGTTGTAAAGTTATAGGATCCCTATTTATACCACCATCGGTTGATGATGACGTTATCTATTAACAAGATACAAATAAGCTTCTGGAATAAACTACCGTCATCGGGCGTGGGAGCCATTGATATACCAAGCCTCCAGACAACGTTTCTGATAGTACCGTGGATTAGTGGTAATAATTTTGGAATTTTGGTTGGTTACGCACCCGTGCTCCGACAAAGCAGAATTTTCCTTTTTTGAAAAGAAAACAGCCTTTTGGTGTTCTGGATCATTTATTGATCATTGGTAATTCTAGGCAGGAGGATGAGTTGCACGCCCGCACTACACCAGAACAGCTGCTTGTTTCACCAAATACTAAAGAAAATTTTGTATAACTCTGTGTATCTTCTTGTGGCACACCGGACAAGGTTTTCGTTGTTCCTTCAGTCTCTTCGCACAACCAACACAGCATACCTGGTGGCCAGTCTGGCCGTGTACAATGCAGCCATCTCGGGGTCTCATGTTACATATATAATAATAATAATAATAATAATAATAATAAAGACGTATTAGGAGCATTATACAATAGTCTCAATGCTCTTACAACAATATATATATTCTTAAAGTTACTTTTAAAACTAATTACAGTTTCATTATAAGATAAAGCCTACTACATATATTAACACTAGGAACAATAACTATTAATTTAAAAAAAGAAAAGTCTTAACTGCAGACTTAAAATTACTTAACATTTCAAAGCTTCTAATTTCCTGTGGTAATGAATTCCACAGTTTTGGTGCTGCAACCGAGAATGCTCTGTCTCCATGAGTCACCGTTTTGGATTTTGGCTCGAGTAGCAGATTTTGGTCAGATGATCTCAAAGTACGAGTAGGTTTATATTTAGTTAGCAAATCAGTAATATAAACAGGCGCCTGGCCATGCAAAGCCTTGAAAGTAATTATTAGTATCTTAAAAACAATCCGTGATCTCACCGGCAACCAGTGAAGATTACGTAGCGCAGGGGAGATATGCTCCGATTTTTTAACCCCGCAACAAGTCTAGCAGCTGTATTTTGAATTCGCTGTAACTTGCTCAATTCAGTATCTGGTAAGCCATATAGGATGCTATTACAGCTGTCAAGTTTTGATGTTATGAATGCATGCACCAACTTCTCACAGTCCTTTTTACTCAAATATTTCCTGATCTTGCCAATATAACACCCGTTACCCCAGTAATCGTCGCCTTCCTGCTCCATGTTGTGACTCGTTGTCGCACAGTCAGAGACTAAAAAATTATTAATGAAAAATTGTCAAAATATCAAAAATTATAATAATAATAAAAGGTAAAATAGTGCAACCAGAGGCTGCTGGTTTACATGGTGCCTTATACGTACAAGGTTAATTAAATAAGAAGTACATATTAGAAACTAAGAATATTAAACCATCTAAAATACATATGATCATCGAGCTTATTCCATAAACACATATAACACGCCTACAATTCAGTGTTCAACTGAACAAATCCTACAACTGATTAGCATGGGAATAGTGTGATCGCAATTCAAAGAGTGTGATTACAGAGTTATTGACTGAGCGGGAGGTTTTTTCGGCAAAATTATGCTGCCCGTGGTCTTTCAGTATAAGACCAAGGGCAGGGTAATTTTGCCGTAAAGACCGACCAAACGCGGTAAATAATGTTTTCATTATATATGGCTCTTTTAAATTTCTCACATTTCCTCAATTTTTCCTCAATTTAATAAAACGTTTCAGTTGTTTTGCAATGACCGGTCTTTCCTGGTTTGTAAAGACCTCTCGGGAACCAATCAGATTGCAGAAAAACTGCGTTAAGACCGCTCACGATCCAAGCAATATATAATAAAAATAGGTACGCAGAGCGTATATGTATGTCTAGCGTACATGTGTCTACTGGAATTTGACTTGTAGCCTGCAAATGCAGAACTTGTGATACATACAAGTGAAACTAAATTTAAAACATGATACAAATACATAAAAATATTTGAATTTTTGATTAGGTAGTAAAAGTAATACCATGATATGAGATTAATTAGTGGTTAAAGAGGGAGGATTTGTGGAAGTCGCGATTTTTGAGGGACATTTAATAACCGATTCCCCGACATGTCATATTATTAGTTTGTAATACCATGTTTACCGACAAATTAAATTTATAAACGCTTATTACCCTACTAATGAGTATTTTGATTTCTCAACGCTTCTTTCTCGGTGAATTTAACAACAAAAAACTGAATGGTAGGTGAATTATGAGATAAGATGGTTAGAGGACATTGGCAACAAAAATCAAGTTTGTCTAATATGAAAGAACTCGTAAAATGATAACTAACTAACCAAGTAAGTAACTAACTAACTAACTTTTACAACTTTTCCGTATTTTACTTCGTTTTTGAAATATTTCAGTTTGTTTGATATGTAAATAAGATGGTCTCTGACGTCAGGTGTAGGGTAGAGAGAAGTTTCACTTTAATATTAGTTACATCTTCATGTTTGTTCCACAAATTTACTTGAAAATGTGCGTATAATAACTCCTCATAATATTGAATGTTGTAAACGTAGCAATCACTAAGATATAAGACATTTTTTAATAGTGCAATTTCTCTACTCTGCACCTGACGTCAGAGACCATCTCATTTACATATCAAACAAACTGATATATTTCAAAAACGAAGTAAAATACCGAAAAGTTGTAAAAGGTGTTACTCTATCAAAATTTCGAGTTCGTTCACATTAGACAAACTTAACTTTTGTTGCCAATGTCCTTTAATAAATGGTCACTCGTGATCATCACGATTGACCATTTATTAACCCTTACTTATATTTCCCCAGCTACTGATAACTGTATAACTAAATTAATGATCTGTCTCACACGAGTGAGATTAATGAATTTTATTTTATTAATTTATGCCATTTTATTAATTTATGCCATTTTATTAATTTATACCATATTTTATTTTATAAATGAATGCCCTCAAATTCATATCCTCTTTATTTGTATTGTAATTATATTGTATTTTTTCCATTTTAAGTTGGCCAGGAAAAGATATGAACTTACCAGACGCTTATGAAACTGGGTCAGAGATTGATCCAAGCCAGAAGAAACAAAGTTAACAATAATTTAAATATAATATCAAAGTGGTGTGCTGCGTAGACAGTGTATAGAAATACAAATAAAAAATGGTAAAAAGATTTGTGTACCGCCCAAATAGTGTGTCTGATGAGGTCTAACGTTTCGAGCGAAGGCTGTGAAACGTAAACTGACGAAACGCTTTCGCTCGAAACGTTAGAACTCCTACACACTAGTACCTGTATTACGGCGGTATACCAACCTCTTAGAGTTATTAATTTAAAGGGACGATACAGTAAAAAAAACTTTTAAAATAAAAGGCATTTACGTATGTTTAGAAATGTTAATTACGTATAACATGCTCTTGTACTTGAGAAATAATTCCAAACGACTCCTTTTCTATTGTTGGGAATGCAAAACAAATTATAAAGTCGGACAAACATGAATAGTGACGTCATCTGTGCGCTTCGCTATTCTTCGAAGTGACAAGATTATGCCTAGAATTTAATAGATTATGCCTAGAATTTAATCGATTATGCCTACAATTTCCAAATATTATACTTGTAATATACCCAATACTTCTCCCGGTATTACCACCATTAAAGATACAGAACTCGTGACTAGGCTCTCGGCAACGGCCTCCGTAGCTCAGTGGTCAGAGCACTGCACTAGCATCGCAGGTTCAATTCTAGTTGGAAGGCCTTGAAGTTGCATTTTTCGCAACTGGTCCCGGTTTGGTCTTAAACACTTGAAATTTTTCTTCATCATAAATCAATATATAAAGTAACAGACTGATAAATCTCTAAAAATTATTAATCCCTGTGGATGTGATTGTCTTCGGTCGAGTTTGAAAAGTTGTTTACACTGAAATACATTTTGTTGATCAGTTATGTGGCTGGGAAAACTCTTTACCTGCACTAAAACGACGACGAGCGATTTCAAAATGAAACTCGAAATATTAAACAATACAAACTCGAAAACAATCTCTCAAACAAGCTCTTATAAAAATTCTCAAAATGTGTCAATGCATCATGCAAACAATTGCCAAGATAATCGAAGATAAAAGAACGTTGAACCGAAGAACGAAGAAGCGATACCCGAAGACTGTCTGTACCCGTGTTTGAGAATGCAAAAAGTTACCAGTTATCTTTACAAGTTATTTCTGACAATCACTCAAAGTCTGAAACTCTTGTTTTCATTATAACTTCATCAAGTCTATGCATTATCTGCCTTGGTACAGGTAAATGAATGTATATACATTTTATTATCCGTTATCTATACACAAATTTTGTAGATGTTTAAACACATAGCTTTCAATGGTTTTGATTGAACATTGTTGAGTTTGCAAAATGAGTGCATTGTTGAGTTTGCAAAATACACTATTTACCTATTTATATAGCTGTGTATCGATTGTTCATATATTATTATATATGAATGCATACAAATGAACATCTCATATCTGAGACCCAGACCAACTCCAATCTAGATCAACTCCAATCGATGAAGTGTTTGTTATTGTTCGCTGCTTTTCCAGTGACATCTTGTTCAGCCATGTATTTTCCATTGTACCTCACCCCACACAAATTGTTGTTGTTGTTGTTGTTTGTCAACTGCATGTTAGTTGGTCTGTACAGCCAGATACAATGGGGACCTTAAGATCTATGACGGCAACCTAGGACGGCGACGGCAGTGTAAGCAATATAAATTTTAGCATTTGAATAAAACCATGGTCAACTGACTAGGGTATTTGACACCCAAAGCTTGTTTTATGATCTCCAAAACGCTTCATTATTTCTAAAACGATTGTCTTAAGGAATACGTCTCATCTCTCCACGAGTTACAGTCGTCCTAAAGACGTGAAAATGCTCTCAGTGGCGTTGTAAACAGAACGAGGACGGCGTTGATTCACAATAATTTGTCAATTGTCCAATACTAAATGAGGCGAGCACGCTCAAATTATAAATGCACTAAAATTATAAATATGTTTACTAGTTCAAAATGTTGATTTGGGGAAGAAATAATGTTTCTTCAAGCTGTTGAGCTTGTTCTCAATATGCCCAAGTATAGCCCATTTAACCTAGCCTGCACAGACTAAAGTAGCCCAAGTTAACGCATAGTGTGCGTCTTGTCGTTTGTCATTGGTCATTGAGTGTTCAGTGTTTTCGCTATATTTCAACTTGTACTTTTCTTATTTTTTCCAATCACCGATCTAATTAGGTTCTTGATCAGAAAGTTTGCGACGCAAAACAAGACGGGGTAGGGTGATTGTTGGAGGTTGCAACCCCATTGCCCCCCTCCGTCAGTTCCACCACCCCTGATCTATCGTTACACTGTATGGTCATTATCTTCTTCCAATTTTCACTTCAGCAGCAGACGCATGTACACATTACGTACCTATTTTTTCTCATCGCCCAGCATCTCCTACAATGTCTCGTCATGGGATGGTTACGCAATGTACAACTTTCACATTGCCATTTATCATCATCTTCAATTTCCGAATCAGCATCAAGTTCATCACCACCATCCTCTCCAGCATCCTCTGTATATTCTAAAGTTTTGAAATTCACCAAATTAAGTATAATTAGGTATAATTAAGTATAATTAGGTATAATTAAGTATAATTAGGTATAATTAAGTATAATTCAGAAAAGGTCGACGATCGTCCATATATCGTCAGCCTGCATTTAGATGGTTTACTCATACAGCACCAAAAATTTAGAACATTTCACATTAGTCACTTGAAAAACACAAGCGGCGTTATATTAAATATATATAAGGGTGTTTGGACATTATGCTACATTTGTGAATGCACAAAATCCCCTCTCTCGCCTTTTTACCACTACGGCACTACCACCCTCTCCCACCGCACCCCTAGAGTTTCTTTTCCCCAAAAGGCCGGTTGGTCGTACGTAGATTTTGAACGTTACATGTTACCTCGGCCAATATTTGCTCGATTTCAATTCGTCGTAAAAACGGTTTATGTACTTAGAAATTAGTCGGCAATCAAACACCCACTTCGTCGTATATTGTTTTGAACGTTATCTCGATCAATATTTAACTTCTGAAAACAGTTAAATTAGCGAGTTTAAATACATAACATACGTGCCTATTATATTACGCAAACGCGTATACCCTTCATAAAAACCTCCTTATGTAGTTCGTCAGATCACAAATCGCTAATGGCGGCTAGCGTTTAAAATATTGTCCGATTCAAACTGATCACCCAAAAAGACTTTTTATACTTACGTGCTCCACGTTGATACGCAATCAAACGTTCCTCATCGCTAAACGATATAGGTTCATACTCCTCCAAAAATGTGTCGTCATCTGTAATTTCAGTTTTAAGGGGAAAAAATCATTACCTTTTGCATTGATTCTAGAGCAACATGAACAATGTTTAATAGTTTTTGTCAATGCTTAAAACTTTGTTTGTCAACTTTACTGTAGATCAGTCTGTTCATTAATGAAAATTCTCTCAAATTATGAAAACAAAAATAAGGCTTGAAAGGCTAATTCACAGCTAGCTTGCCGTAGCTGGCGGTTTTTTAGGGGTTGGGGTTTGGACTTGCTCGACCCCAAACCCAAAAAACCGCCGACAGGCTAATATTATCCTGTCTGCGATCTTTTAGTAGACAGTGTGACGAAGCAGTCTGTGCGAAAAGACCAAGGGCATGATAATTTTGTCATAAAGACAAAAACCAATAGAGGTTTACAAGCTCTTTTAAATTTCTCACATTTCCTCATTTTTTCCGCATTTTTTTTAAATGTTTTAGTCAGATTGCAGAAAAGCTGTGTTAAGACCGCTCATAATAGGGTGAGCAGCATCTAACCAACAATGGTTTACCAAGCATATGACGATTAGTTTGTAATGTACATTTGATAATATTAATATTGAAACTGCGCAATATAAGAATTAAATATTATTATTATTGTTATCATCGAGGTAATAAGAATATAGCAAATGTTCATCAAAGATAAACTGACATGTTTCCAAAACAAATTTCCCCAACTAGTAATATAATATAGTATGCTGACACTAGGGCTTAAACTAAATGGATGATATAAATTTGTTACAGAGCAGACACCTTGGCTCGGGCTTCTGGGACCAGTTGTGAAGGCCTTCCAGTGGGGAATTGATCCCACAAACCTACAGTACTGTAGGGTTCAATTCCCAGCCAGAAGGCACAACTGATCCTGGTTGGGTGTCGAAAGTACACTACAGTATATGATTTGACTCTTGCAATTTAGTTTAGTTTAGTTTATTATATTATCTATCACTCTTTGGTGAACGGAATAACCCAACAGGCTAGAAGCCCAATTGATAGGGGTTCCGAGGGCCTACGATTTAAGGTCGTTATCCGAGAAGACCCGAAAGTCTTACCATTTGCTGATATTATTGCAAAGGCAGCACTTTCTCTTTGATTATTTTTAAGACCATGAGTGTAGGTCCGACCCATGCAGGATTTGAACCTGTGTCTCCCAGCTCGTAGACATGTGTAGTAACCACTAGACCACAACAGCTGGTCATATAGTACATGAGCTCTCAGTACAATATGTTTCATACACACCCCTCACAATGGAATCCAATATCCATTCGGATCCCCTTACAGAAAAAGTCTATAGGCGCCTATAGGCAATGTTCCAATTGCCTATAATAGTCTATAGGCACCTATTGGCGTCTATAGGCTAATATAGGTTTCATTATAGGTCGTCTATATAGAAAATGTTCCAATTGCCTATAGAAGCAATAGGTTTCCTATAGGATCCTATAGGTTGCCTATAGACATGCCTATAGACGTTTTTGTTAGGGTTTGATTATTCGTAAAAACCTCCTTATGTAGTTCGCTAATGGCGGCTAGCGTTTAAAAAAATGCCATCAGGGAGAGACCTGCACCGGCTTCTCATTGGTCGATAAATATAGTAACATTGCGATGACGTACTCAGATTTCGAGTCGCTCTCAGATTTCGAGTCGCTTGGTTTAATACCGCTATCACAATCTGTCAGATCATTGATCGCACTTTATATGAATTCGCAATAATAAGGATTAATTTATAAGAACTATACCATGAGAAAATCTCAGTGATCAGTTTAAAACTATCCATATAGCGTCGACCTTTTTGAATCTAGTATCGCACAGATGACAACTACGGAATACACTTCACACTATGCACTTAGGTTGGTTTAAAATTGAATGCATTTTACGCAGACGCGCAGGAACGTTTCTAAAAGCTATTTTCTCAGCAGTGAGGAAAAAATCTCACCTATGCCTCTGAAGCACGCTTTTGGGACGACAAATACGTTCACCGTTTTAGTCAGTCTCAGAGAATTGAAAAAAACACTGTTTGAAAATCGTGGAGTAATAGCGCTGTCCTTCAATGAAACTACGTGTAATAAATAAAAGTATGCTTTTGAATGCGTGTGTTTTCACAGGAAAAATATGGTAAACGTATTTGTCGTCCCAAAAGCGTGCTTCAGAGGCAGAGGTGAGATGTTTTCCTCACAGTTGAGAAAATAGCTTTTAGAAAAGTCCCTGCACGTCTGCGCGTAAAATGCATTCAATTTTAAAGCAATAGGAATGAAGTTATATTCTTCTGTGATATCCCTTAAGTGCATAATGTGAAGTGTATTCCGTAGTTGGTATCTGTACGATAGTGGATTCAAAAAGGTTGCTATATGGATAGTTTTAAACTGATTACTGAGATTTTCTCATGGTAGTTCTTTTCAAATAAATCCTTGTTACGTTATAAATTAATCCTTATTATTGCGAATTCATATAAAGTGCGATCAATGATCTGGTGACAGATTGTGATAGCGGTATTAAACCAAGCGACTCGAAATCTGTGAGCAACTTGAAATCCGAGTACGTTATCGCAGTGTTACTATATTTATCGACCAATGAGAAGCCGGAGCAGGTCTCTCCCTAATGGCATGTTTTTAAAATATTGTCCGATTTAAACTGATCACCCAAAAATACTTTTTATACTGCACCTCGAGCTGCAGGTGCACTCAATCGCTCTTCTGACGATATAGGTTCATACTCCTCCAAAAATGTATCTTCATCTGTAATTTCAGTTGACACTTCATCTGTTTCTAGAGGGGGAAAAATCATTACCTTTTGCATTGATTCTAGAGCAACATGAACAATGTTTAATAGTTTTTGTCAATGCTTAAAACTTTGTTTGTCAACTTTACTGTAGATCAGTCTGTTCATTAATGAAAATTCTCTCAAATTATAAAAACAAAAATAAGGCTCGAAAGGCTAATTCACAGTTAGCTTGCCGTAGCTGGCGGTTTTTTTGGGGGGTTGGGGTTTGGACTTGCTCGACCCCAAACCTAAAAAAACCGCCGGCTACACAGGCTAATATTATCCTGTCCGCGATCTTTTAGTAGACAGTGTGACGAAGCAGTCTGTGCGAAAAGACCAAGGGCATGATAATTTTGTCATAAAGACAAAAACCAATAGAGGTTTACAAGCTCTTTTAAATTTCTCACATTTCCTCATTTTTTCCGCATTTTTTTAAAATGTTTTAGTCGGATTGCAGAAAAGCTGCGTTAAGACCGCTCATAATAGGGTGAGCAGCATCTAACCAACAATGGTTTACCAAGCATATGACGATTAGTTTGTAATGTACATTTGATAATATTAATATTGAAACTGCGCAATATAAGAATTAAATATTATTATTATTGTTATCATCGAGGTAATAAGAATATAGCAAATGTTCATCAAAGATAAACTGACATGTTTCCAAAACAAATTTCCCCAACTAGTAATATAATATAGTATGCTGACACTAGGGCTTAAACTAAATGGATGATATAAATTTGTTACAGAGCAGACACCTTGGCTCGGGCTTCTGGGACCAGTTGTGAAGGCCTTCCAGTGGGGAATTGATCCCACAAACCTACAGTACTGTAGGGTTCAATTCCCAGCCAGAAGGCATAACTGATCCTGGTTGGGTGTCGAAAGTACACTACAGTATATGATTTGACTCTTGCAATTAGTTTAGTTTAGTTTATTATATTATCTATCACTCTTTGGTGAACGGAATAACCCAACAGGCTAGAAGCCCAATTGATAGGGGTTCCGAGGGCCTACGATTTAAGGTCGTTATCCGAGAAGACCCGAAAGTCTTACCATTTGCTGATATTATTGCAAAGGCAGCACTTTCTCTTTGATTATTTTTAAGACCCTGAGTGTAGGTCCGACCCATGCAGGATTTGAACCTGTGTCTCCCAGCTCGTAGACATGTGTAGTAACCACTAGACCACAACAGCTGGTCATATAGTACATGAGCTCTCAGTACAATATGTTTCATACACACCCCTCACAATGGAATCCAATATCCATTCGGATTCCCTTACAGAAAAAGTCTATAGGCGCCTATAGGCAATGTTCCAATTGCCTATAATAGCCAAAAGGCACCTATTGGCGTCTATAGGCTAATATAGGTTTCATTATAGGTCGTCTATATAGAAAATGTTCCAATTGCCTATAGAAGCAATAGGTTTCCTATAGGATCCTATAGGTTGCCTATAGACGTTTTTGTTAGGGTTTGATTATTCGTAAAAACCTCCTTATGTAGTTCGCTAATGGCGGCTAGCGTTTAAAAACATGCCATTAGGGAGAGACCTGCTCCGGCTTCTCATTGGTCGATAAATATAGTAACATTGCGATGACGTACTCAGATTTCGAGTCGCTCTCAGATTTCGAGTCGCTTGGTTTAATATCGCTATCACATTCACAATCTGTCAGATCATTGATCGCACTTTATATGAATTCGCAATAATAAGGATTAATTTATAAGAACTATACCATGAGAAAATCTCAGTGATCAGTTTAAAACTATCCATATAGCGTCGACCTTTTTGAATCTAGTATCGCACAGATGACAACTACGGAATACACTTCACACTATGCACTTAGGTTGGTTTAAAATTGAATGCATTTTACGCACAGACGCGCAGGAACTTTTCTAAAAGCTATTTTCTCAGCAGTGAGGAAAAAATCTCACCTATGCCTCTGAAGCACGCTTTTGGGACGACAAATACGTTCACCGTTTTAGTCAGTCTCAGAGAATTGAAAAAAACACTGTTTGAAAATCGTGGAGTAATAGCGCTGTCCTTCAATGAAACTACGTGTAATAAATAAAAGTATGCTTTTGAATGCGTGTGTTTTCACAGGAAAAATATGGTAAACGTATTTGTCGTCCCAAAAGCGTGCTTCAGAGGCAGAGGTGAGATGTTTTCCTCACAGTTGAGAAAATAGCTTTTAGAAAAGTCCCTGCACGTCTGCGCGTAAAATGCATTCAATTTTAAAGCAATAGGAATGAAGTTATATTCTTCTGTGATATCCCCTAAGTGCATAATGTGAAGTGTATTCCGTAGTTGGTATCTGTACGATAGTGGATTCAAAAAGGTTGCCATATGGATAGTTTTAAACTGATTACTGAGATTTTCTCATGGTAGTTCTTTTCAAATAAATCCTTGTTACGTTATAAATTAATCCTTATTATTGCGAATTCATATAAAGTGCGATCAATGATCTGGTGACAGATTGTGATAGCGGTATTAAACCAAGCGACTCGAAATCTGTGAGCAACTTGAAATCTGAGTACGTCATCGCAGTGTTACTATATTTATCGACCAATGAGAAGCCGGAGCAGGTCTCTCCCTAATGGCATGTGTTTAAAATATTGTCCGATTTAAACTGATCACCCAAAAATACTTTTTATACTGCACCTCGAGCTGCAGGTGCACTGAATCGCTCTTCTGACGATATAGGTTCATACTCCTCCAAAAATGTATCTTCATCTGTAATTTCAGTTGACACTTCATCTGTTTCTAGAGGGGAAAAATCATTACCTTTTGCATTGATTCTAGAGCAACATGAACAATGTTTAATAGTTTTTGTCAATGCTTAAAACTTTGTTTGTCAACTTTACTGTAGATCAGTCTGTTCATTAATGAAAATTCTCTCAAATTATAAAAACAAAAATAAGGCTCGAAAGGCTAATTCACAGTTAGCTTGCCGTAGCTGGCGGTTTTTTTGGGGGGTTGGGGTTTGGACTTGCTCGACCCCAAACCTAAAAAAACCGCCGGCTACACAGGCTAATATTATCCTGTCTGCGATCTTTTAGTAGACAGTGTGACGAAGCAGTCTGTGCGAAAAGACCAAGGGCATGATAATTTTGTCATAAAGACTAACAACCAATAGAGGTTTACAAGCTCTTTTAAATTTCTCACATTTCCTCATTTTTTCCGCATTTTTTAAAAATGTTTTAGTCAGATTGCAGAAAAGCTGCGTTAAGACCGCTCATAATAGGGTGAGCAGCATCTAACCAACAATGGTTTACCAAGCATATGACGATTAGTTTGTAATGTACATTTGATAATATTAATATTGAAACTGCGCAATATAAGAATTAAATATTATTATTATTGTTATCATCGAGGTAATAAGAATATAGCAAATGTTCACCAAAGATAAACTGACATGTTTCCAAAACAAATTTCCCCAACTAGTAATATAATATTGTATGCTGATACTAGGGCTTAAACTAAATGCATGATATAAATTTGTTACAGAGCAGACACCTTGGCTCGGGCTTCTGGGACCAGTTGTGAAGGCCTTCCAGTGGGGAATTGATCGCAGCCAGAAGGCTGAACTGATCCTGGTTGGGTGTCGAAAGTACAGTACAGCATATGATTTGACACTTGCAATTTAGTTTAGTTTATTAGATTTATCTATCACTCTTTGGTGAACGGAATACCCCAACAGGCTAGAAGCCCAATTGATAATCCGAGAAGACCCGAAAGTCTTACCATTTGCTGTTATTATTGCAAAGGCAGCACTTTCTCCTCAATTATTTTTAAGACCCTGAGTGTAGGTCCGACCCATGATTTGAACCTGTGTCTCCCAGCTCGTAGACATGTGTAGTAACCACTAGACCACAACAGCTGGTCATACAGTGCACGAGCTCTCAGTACAATATGTTTCATACACACCCCTCACAATGGAATCCAATTAATTGATTATTTATCAAAGGTTGTCGCTAGATGGAATATGCGCAGGTGAGGTGACCGGGGTTTAGAAAACCCATTAGGCGGGGTGTTAGGGTTATGATCTAAGTTGTTTTGGGGTTAGCAGTTCCATGATGCATTTCATCATACAGGCATGTCCAATCGTATTATAGCAGTACAATCTCTCATTTCATCCAATCTCTGGCAGATACTAAAAAAATCGTCCAGAACACGACTCAGACCTAGTACGTCATGGTCACCTCAACTGTGAGTATTCCATCTAGTCACGACCTTTGTTAAACCACAGTGGTCAAATGCATTTAAACACCTAATGATCATTTCTCAGCATACTGTAATCATTCAGAGCCACTTCATAAGTTATTCAACACGGGGACAATGGCAACAAAGTATTACATACCTACAATGAATGCCCAAATATAGGAATGCAATTTCTTACCATTATTTTGCTTATTGAGAGGACTGGTTGGTACTTACCATTCAAAAAGAACAAATCATCTGATGTGTCAGTGACAACATCTGTGACATCGCCAGAAACATGTTTATAATGTTTGCCATATTCCCCCAAAGGACGTTCACTTGTATCTGTGAAAATGTCAAAGTAAAATATGTTAATATTACAGTGCCTATAATGCAGTACTGTATATGCAACGAAAAAATTGTTTTTCCATATTCTTCTTCTTTTGAATGTACTGTAATTGTTAGCAGAAATGAAGAAGCCATTTCAATTTTCAAATTACAGGTATTTATTTGCTGTTGTTTAGATATGAACATTTGAAATTGCCATCATTATTTGTATACAGTAAGTGAAATATTTTTTGGTCTATATTTTTGTCTATACAGGGTCACTGGACAATATTGATGAAACTTGACTGGTAAGTTACCTCAATACTACAATATTATTAGTTTAGTTTAGTAGATTTATCACTTTTAGGTGAACGCAATACCCAACAGGCTAGAAGCCCAATTGATAGGGGTTCCGATGACCTACAAATTAAGGTCGTTATCCGAGAAGACCTGAAAGTCTTACCATTTGCTGTTATCATTGCAAAGGCAGCACTTTCTCCTCAATTATTTTTAAGACCCAGAGTGCAGGTCTGACCCAGGATTTGAACCTGTGTCTCCCAGCTCATAGACATGTGTGGTAACCACTAGACCACAACAGCTGGTCATACAGTACATGAGCTCATGGTACAGTAGAAATGTAATGGGAACGAGGTTGACCTTCAGTGTATATCATTAACAATATGGTAATTAAAAAAAACAAAATGGTGGAATGTCTTACTAAAGTGAATGAGCAAGAAATCAGGTACAAAATACAAGTGTCTATTATAACAACTAGAAATACGAATCTGCAACAACCCTTCAAAATATTTATATTAATTTAATATTTCAAAGAATATACTGTATTATTACGGTATATATGCGGGTGTTAGTGATGCGAGCACCTCAGGGAAAGGTCACCCCTGCCTTGCATAGACCACCAGGATCATAAAGTAAGGGATTGCTTGTTGGGGTGAAGTACGATGGGGACTGTGTACCCCGGGCCGCTTCGGTAATCGTGAAGGCCCATCAAGAACCTCGAAAAATGATTGGTTAGACTAGAACCATTAGCCCAGAAAGGCAACTAGTATAGGAACGGTCCAACACACCGGTTGTAGTGGAGCGGCGACCCAACGTAGAACTAGCTAAAACTGCAAAATCATGGATGTACAACCTAATAGGGGGCAGTGTCCAGCCCGGCACAAGAAGGACGCCCCCGGTCGACGACTACCGGGGTTGTATCAAAGTCGTCAACCCCATCCCGACAAGCCAACACCCGCAAGTGTATATGACGCCGTTAAGGTTGATGTGACTTCGAGGAATGGGTTCAGGATAGGAACGTGGAATGTAAGAAGTCTGAATGGAGATGGAAAGATAGAGATTCTGGATGACCAGTTATTGAGAAATGGAGTGGACGTTGTGGGTCTGACTGAGACCCATTTGCCTAAGAACGATAACTATCTAGATGGAAGACTGTGGAATTCGGGAGGAAAAGAGCATAGGAAGGGGGTCGGACTTTGGATCAGTCCAAGATGGAAGAGTTCGCTGAAGGCATTCATAGCTGTAAGCGAGAGGATGGCTGTAGGAAAGATGGTAATGAAGGGATGCTGTATGTGTGTTGTGATATGTTATGCACCAACAAGCGATCAGGTGGAGGATCAGGTTGATTTCCTCGAAAGATTAAAGATAACTGTGAAGGAGTACCATCGCAAACAAGAACAACTTGTTATACTAGGTGATTTCAATGCGAAAGTCGGAAAGCGAGGGATACCGAACATATTGGTAACTTTGGCTTTGGGGAGAGAAATGCGGCTGGGGAGGCGCTATTAGAGGCATGTGAAGTGATGGACGTGAGGGTGAACAACACATTTTTCCAAAATAGAAAGGCAAGGAAGGTGACGTGGACATCATGTGACGGGAAAACGAGAAATATGATAGATTACGTGTTGACAGGAAAGGGAGCTTTGTTCGTGCAAAATTGTAGAGCATATCCTGGAATCGATATAGAGTCGGACCACCACTTGGTAGTGGCCGATTGTGGAAGACTTCAAAAGATAAAGGAGATGAGAAAAGATAAGATCACATTTAATAGGGATGTCCTGAGCTCAGAGCAGGGTCAGATGGTCTTCAGACGAAAGATAGAGGAGTTCAGCCTTGGAGGTCAGGATCTCATAGCTTCCCTGCCGACGACGGCTATGGTTATCGCGGTGAAAGAGCGACCTAGGGCTTTAAAACCGTATGTGTCGAAGGAAACGTTAGAACTAGTTCTGAGAAAACAAAAAACCGGGAATCTGAAGGGAAAGAAGTCTAGAGAGTACAAGGACCTCAGTAACGCAGTCAAGAAAAGGTGTAGAGAGGAGAAAGAGAAATGGTTGAACGAACAATGCGCTCATATTGAAGAAATGGATAGGAGACATCAGAGTAAGGCAATGTTCGCGACAATAAAGAGAATCACGGGCCAGAAGAGAGAGAGAGAGACGATTAAAAGGGATAAGGGACAAGGAGGGAAACCTGTTGACAGATGACGTAAAGATAGACCGAAGATGGGAGGAATATATGGTAGAACTGTTTCGGAGCGACTCGGACAATGGCCTAAATGATATAGATAGAGACGTGAGAACAGATAACCTAGATGTGTTGAGGTGTGAAGTGGAGGACGTCATACGAAAGATGAAGAATGGAAAATCAGAAGATACAGATGGCCTGGCTGCGGAATTGTTGAAGTATGGCGGAGAGAAGGTGGTCGACGCAGTGCATGAAGGCATAAACGAAGTTTGGAGAAGCGGAGTTGTACCGAATAACTGGAAAAGAAGTGAGTTTGTGAAGATACCAAAACCCGGCAAATCAAAGTTGGAATGCGGTGGTCACCGGACGATAGCAATAATCAGTCTGATGTCCAAAGTGTTAATGATGATTGCCGGGAATAGGTTGAATCGATGGAGTGAAGAAACGCAGAGTGAGGCACAATACGGTTTCAGACCTGGAAGAGGGACCACGGAGGCGATTATGTTAATGAAAGAGATATCAGAAGCAAGTATGAGAAAGAAGGAAAAGTTCTATTGCGCTTTCGTTGATTTCACCAAGGCTTTCGATAGGGTCCCGTTAAAGGAGATGTTTGAATCAATGAGGAGCATGGGAGCTCCCAAGGGAGTGGTAAATATTGTGGAGTCAGTGTACGCTGGAGCCGAAGCCAGGATGAGGGGATCATCATGCCAATCTTGGATAAAAACACCACTTGGCTGTAGACAAGGATGCTCTGGAAGCAATAATCCGACAAATGGAGCTGAAAGGCGGGGTAAGGATAGGAGGGACGTTGATTCAGGAAGTAAGGTATGCGGACGATGTGTTATTGGTGACGACGACCCGACAAGAGTTGGAACAGAACCTGAAGGAGTTTAGAGATGTATGTACGAGGAATGGAATGGAAGTGAACTGGGGCAAAACAAAGGTCATGGTGATACAAGGAGATGATGACGACCGAGAAGAAGTAAACATCGGAAACGAGAGAGTGGAAGTGGTGCAGAGTTTCCAATATTTGGGACGGATTTTTAGTGAAGATGGTGGAGACATGAAAGAACTGAGAAGAAGATGTGCAATGGTGAAGGCTGATCTATGGAGGATGTCGAAGATAATCGGAAGTGGGAAAGTATCGAAAGATACAAAGGATAGAATCTTTAATTGTATATGTTTATCGAAGCTAATGTACGGGTGTGAGAGTTGGAGAATGAATGAATTGGAAAAGAGGATGATTAATGCTGTGGAGTCATGCTATGCGAGGTTGAAAGGAAATGTGAAATGGACAGACATGCGGACAAATACATCGGTCTTTGAGCAAGTAGAAATGGAACAGGGTGAATTGTTAAAAAGAGTGATCCGAAGAAAAGCGACGTTTGTGGGACACATATCGAGGATGAACGACGATCGGTTGCTGAAGAGAGTATGGGAGATAAGGGATGGACAACGAGAAATGAAGAGGGGACGACGGCGAACGGAGGTGGATGCGCACGTGACCAAGATGTTTGGTGATTACAAGGATGTAAAGGAGAGAGCGAGAGATAGAGAGAAATGGAGGGAAGACATCAGGATGGAATGCCAAAACCTAAGAGAACTGTGTTTTCAATGACATTGCGGAGTCAACGGGGGAAACCCCAGGACTAGTTATTATTATTATATGTTCAAATGGTACTCAGTACCACTCTGTTGCAATGTCCTGTATTTGTTGATCATAAATGGCAAAATGCTGTTTTGTCAAAGACCTGCTTGGTTTTCTATGACATTTAAACCACATGCTACTGTATAATACTTACTGTACAATATTTGTATATTTGTACAAATGACCTCAAACATCTATTTTCCATACAGTAAATTTAGTCCAGCTGTTAACGACCAACATTGTTCAAATTAATGATAAAAGCATGAAACTTTGCCACATCACTAATGACCCTAAGACTAACTTTTCCTGATATAGAACCACTTCTATTTAACCCCTGGGGACGAGAACTGAGCATGTCTGAAATTCGCCAGCATGGAAACGAGGCTGTAAATATAAATCCTACTTAAACGTTATTATTTTAACCGATTTGCCAAGAAAACTTGCTAGCATCAACTACTGAGTCATTTTCTATACTATGGTATTGATTTGGGTTGGGAAATGTTGTCATACGGTAATGTTTATACTTGAATTTATCATACAGCTTTGGGTACCTTGTGGTGAAACGTTGAATGTGGACTTTCTTCGTATAAACACAAAGAAAATTGCTTTTTTCTTAAGCTTCATGTGTATTTCAGTTTATCAAACGCTGTCACGTGACTATCTTGTTTACATTTGGGCTTCCGGTAGTTTAACCGCTACTAAATTACAGTATTGACTATGTTGTAAAAGTCACAATTGCTAGGCATGATATGATACTTGCTTCAACTACTTTTATTAGCTCTTTCTAGTTTAACTACTTCGACTACGTAGCTAACTGTTTTGAGATACCTGTGGTGAGCAGGTGAGCTGATGAGTTGAATTTTCCCTGGATTTGCATCAATATATCAACCGTATTTTGCATAGTTTAACATTAAATGAGCTTATGCCAAATTATTGGTTATGCACCAAGCGCTGCAGCACAGTACGTTACATCATTGCTGTTCATGGCAATTTCCGCCACAGTTACAAAGGCCAGTGCACGCCAAATTGGCCTTCACGCACTTGCACCTTCCTCTGCACGTGACTTTACAGCCACACCGGATGAGCTCATAACACGTGTCCTTCGCTTGTGAGAGGGCTGTCCAGTACGGTGTCCACAAGCTTGCCTGTCTCTGCCAACCCCAGTCCGATGGGCTCGGAAGCGTTGGATGACGAAGGAGCGTTTGACCCCATACGTGCCCCCCTTGGAACACAGCCCTCTTTACATGCTGCTCAAGTGCTGCTCGTGTAGGGTGGATGCTATCTAGCTTGGATCTCTTTGGAAACAGCTCCTTTCTTGCTTCGTTAACACTCATGAGGCTGCTCGTTCGGTCTACAGTAGGACAACAAACCTCTCTAGCACAGACATGCACTCTTCAGTTACCTCATTCGGCGCTCCATTGAGGACTCGGAGCACCGGTGTCAGCTCAGGAAACACTTTCCACACATCCCACGCTGTCTTCTTTCCCCGCCGACCAAAAAATGACACAGTGTCGCATTCGGTCAGGGCATGGAACATTGGTAACGCCGAGGCTTTATCAGGCCCTAATGATGTGGCTATGGTGTGTGCAGGGATGTTGTGGACATTCTTCCCAGTTCCGAATGTGATCCAGACCTCATCTGCCGGGAGAGCGCTAGCAACAGAGATCGCAAGCACAACTACATCTGTATCGTTGCTTCTTATCTTAATCCGTCGATGTCCACGAGAGGATGCGTCGAGTGCATGAACCATCAGGCGCGTGTCTGCCTCTTCATGGGTACATGGCGCAAGTACGCCCATGTCCACTCGCCCGGTTGATAGACGATAGGACACCTTTACCATGGGTAGAGTAGATTTCCTTGCCTTCGGGAACTGACACGGAAACCACCTTGAATACACAATTATAAAGCAAATATTAACTGGATATAATAAAGATGTCTATTAAACACAACAGAGACCCACCCCTTAGCCGTTTGACATTACATACATGCAGTACCTTGTTCGCTAGAAACTTGAAAAGCTCGTCCTTGTTGTCATCAACACGTAGAAAGCTGTGCCAATCCTTTGGAATTTTGGTTGTTCCCAGAACTTTGCGTCGTTGACCAGAACCTCTTTTCTCTCGCTGTGATCTCTTCAAGGAGTCTTCCAGGTATACATCCCACACTAAATCTACCCGATTGGCCATATCCAGGTGCTTCAGAACATAAGACTAGAACACGGTGTTAAAGTAGTCGTCAAATGTGCGCGCTGTTCTTGGCTGTAGCATCTGCACAATAACAGCTCCATCGAGAATAACAGTATCTGCAACTGGTTGGGAATCGCCCGGTATGCTTGGCAAGCACTTCAGCAGGTCTGCCTTTTGACCTCCTCTAAGCTGCCCAAGATCTGAAAGGGATGGCGGCCATGGTTGATTCTCATACTTGAAGAAATCCTCCAGGTTTCCATCCCGGATCTGGCAAGCAATGTAGAGTCGGGAAAACAGAGAACAGTCCTCCTTCAAAACTGCAACTTTCACCTTTTCTTTTGAGATGGTCTTCTTGTTCGGCGCGCGGAATGTTGGGAGACTATTTTTCTTGATAGGATCTGAAACTGGTTTACTCCTTTCGATGAGGCGCTCTTTCAGGAACACATTCAATTGCTCCTCGCCGAGTTTCTTTGCACTGTTGACAGTTGTGACTACAGTATCATCCATTATATCCCTGGTATGGATCGACATCAGATTTGGCCCTGTTTCCATGAACGGATTTCCAAGTTCTTCAAACGCAGCTATTGTGTTCGTCACGTCTTTGGAGAATGCACATTGGATGCCTGGTTTCTGCTCATGATGATCGTGGCTCTCTTTTGTCGATATGCTGCCTTCAAACTCTTGCACCATTCTGGACACTTCTGTACCCGCCACCATCCATCTTCTTAGAGCTGCTGGGCACTCAGTAAGGCCGACAGCGCCTCCTTCACCCTTGACAACAGCATTGACTTGCTCGTGTGCATGATCCAACGCTATGGATGAGAACAGATTGTTCGTCTTGTGCACAACAAAACAGCCATCACCAAAGTGCTTGAACACGTCGGGGTGCTTGACTGGAAGAACGCACATATCTCGGTAATGCACAGAGAGCCACCGGGCATAGTTATGGTGATCCATCGCAAACATCCATGGCAGTATCTGTCGTATTGCGTCGACGTACAAGGCGAAGTTAGCATCTCTGAAGGCTCTCACTAGGCGAAGACAGACAAGTTCAAGGTCGAGTACTGAAGCCCAGTAGCAAAAATGCGGCGACTTCTGTGCCATCAACTACAACAGAATATAGATAAAGAATAATATATGGCCGCGCGGATATATTGATTTTGTCTTCGAGTGTTTGAATGGGTTCCTTTCTGTCAATCACAAGCCAAATTGGCTTGTGATTGACAGAAAGGAACCCATTCAATGGTAATTTGTAATTTCTAGCGATTTGAATTAGCCAGGTGAAATTCAGGTTTTGCGACCTGCATGTGAAATACGCTCTAACACGACAAGATCGACCATAATAATTGGTTCTATGGGGCACAACACCGATTTTGGGAGAAGCATCCAGCACGTTCGATAATTATTCATCAAGTTTTTACCTCCTTCCATTCGTGAAGTGACAACCGTTGACCATCCTCTTCTGATCTGACCCCCTCATACGCTTTACTCATTAGAATGTACAGGCTTGCAGCTGTAACCTGATGTGCACGCCCCGTGTGCGGGTTATATGGCTCGCAGATAGAAATGAATCGACCACTCCTTGCGTCGCAACTCCCGCATTGCAAATAACTTCTGCCCATCCACTGCCTGTCAACCACTTTCCGAGCATCTTGAAGGTAGCCATCTCTATATGCAGTCCGCCGAACATGATAACGAATTGCTCTTCGGTAAATTCAGGCAGTGTCCACTGGATTTGTTTGGCCAGGGCAAATAATGGCTGGTCTAATGCGATAACTGGAGTTTGTTGGGGATTAATGTGCTGTACAGTAACCCTGATCACACGCATACTGTGCGCTATCATGGCCAATGAATGAGCATTCTCAACAAACATCGGCAACAGAGAAATTATTGCAGGCTTGCAGCTAGAGAGCGAGGATTGAGAGCCCTGTAAGCCGCCCATGAGACAAAATCTCTAGGTTGGAGTTTGTCCTTTGCAACAAGTTCCTGAGCATTGCTAAGCCAATCTTCTTCATTGTATTCATTCTCTTTGCTAAGGGATGTTTCAGAGGTCAATAACGCCTGTGGTACCTCAGGGGCACGCAAATCAGTGGTAGGTAGCGCCATGGGTGTTACTTCGCTGTATGATGAAGGAAGCTCGGATATCCTCTGAGACGTAGAGGGCTTAGCTGGATCAAAGGTATCTGTAGCTCGAAGTGTTCCAGGTTCTTCATCGGAGGGATGCTGCACCAAAGAAATTGCTGTGCCATGAAAGGAGCCCTGGGAGGTGGTGGAACTAGGGTTATGGTCGATGTTGTCCACAGCGGCTGTGGTAAAAATTTCCCCTTTTAGTTTAGAAGGGCAAACAACTCCTTCGCGCTCATACCGTTCGATGACGCTGTTCGTTATTTCGGTAGAGACAGACAGGAGTCGATCGTAGGAAATGCACACACCTAAGTTGTAAAAGGTTTCGATAAGGGACCTGTCTCTGGTGCCTCCGTGTATCTTCAGGGCTATGTAAATGGGCAGTGGACACTCCCTGGCCCTTACATGATGGGTGGTCCCAGTGGTCGATCGCGGGCTCTTGAAATGCTGTTAAAGACAATCAGCTGTGCTACTAACAGACAAGCCTGGCTGTCAGCAGGGTCAGTCTTTGTGGTAGGACCTTTCATCACCATACCAACCAATGTTAGCAAGGAGGCTGGCACGGAGGTCTTTTGGCATTGTGAAGAAAATGTTCCATTAAAGGAGTTTTTTACTTTCAAAACCTCCCTCCTGACAATATGCGCAACTCTAGCCAGACACATTGCATCAGAATCCATCATTTTAGCAGCAAACAAAATTCCCCCGATTTCATGTTTAGAAATTAGTTGAGTTTCTCTGCCTACGGTGTGTGCTGTAAGGTCAGGAAATGCGGTAATTATTCTTTCCTTCAGTCGCGTCGCGTTAACTTTCCCATATTCAGCCCCAAGTTCTTGTAGTTTGCAGGTATAAAACTTCACCAAATCTGAAAGCGTTAGTAATGCAGGCTCTTCCACTTCAAGACACTCGTCAATGTAGCCAATCAGCTCAGCAAAGGCAAGCTCATCTACTTCGACGGAGGAATCTCTGGGTTCTGAAGTCCGGGGCTTAAATGGTCTTGCCCGATTATACAGACCTACCAAGCACTTAGCATGGTACTTTGCCTCAATAGCAATCAGATCACCAACAGACAGTTTAGCAGTAAGCTTGCTATCATTCAGTAAAACAGCACAGTCTCTAACTTTTTTGTCAACTTCAAGAGTGGATGCAGAATGCAAATTAACAGGTTTATCAAACTTTTCACAGAAAATACACTGGCTTTGAGGGTTATAACTTCCACTGCTAGATCGCCTGGCTTTCACAGGACTGGACGGACTCTCTCCTATTATTCCATCAGTTGTCTCACTTTCTCCGTCTTCTTCTTGGTCAGGGTCAGCCAACTTTCTTTTCTTTGCACGCTGTAGCTTAATGTTGTTAAAAAGAGCTCTGCAAGATTTATACCACGAAGCTTTGTTGTCGAACAAAGTCTGTTCTAACCCCTTGCCTTCATCGGCTAAAACCTGACTGCCATTACCAAGCACATTAATTCAAATTCTTCAACGTTTCGAATAAAAGACAAATAGCCTGCCCAGCATCATTTCTTTTCGAGTTTGCAGGGCACTCTAAACTTTTGGCTGTGATTTTCTGGCAAATAATGCACCGATTCCAATCCATGATTAATTAACTGAAAATACAATCGAAAATCATATCTCAATGTTCTGCCCAAAAATATTTGTGTGGTTTCTTCAAGATAATAAATAAGTTCTAAACTTGTTCTGGTAAAGACAAAGAATACTGTCTCTTATAAACCGTAAAAATCGTAAAACTCCTTACCCAAAGTGACTGGAAGTACTACACATTGAGGCGGCCATCTTGAAAACCGTGAGCAGCCTGGGCTCTAGTGCTAACAGTAATGCAGTAGATTGCAAAGTAAATGCGATCGTTTTTATCACAATGTTATTTTATATCTGCTAAACGTTTTATACTTTTGCAAAATATCATTTTTCTTTTAGTTTACATTATTTGACAACTAAGTAACACAAAACTAAAAAAACAACCTTCAAAGGTGTGCAAGAAATACCAAACCATATGACATTTCCCAACCCAAATCAATACCATAGTATAGAAAATGACTCAGTAGTTAATGCTAGCAAGTTTTCTTGGCAAATCGGTTAAAATAATAACGTTTAAGTAGGATTTATATTTACAGCCTCGTTTCCATGCTGGCGAATTTCAGACATGCGCAGTTCTCGTCCCCAGGGGTTAAATAGAAGTGGTTCTATATCAGGAAAAGTTAGTCTTAGGGTCATTAGTGATGTGGCAAAGTTTCATGCTTTTATCATTAATTTGAACAATTCAAGGGTTTATTGGTCGTTAACAGCTGGACTAATTAGTTGATACTTAAAGTGCATATACGAGAAATTTCAAGACGATATCCGACGATTCAAGACGATATAGGCCGTATCGAGACGATTCTAACGATATATAATATACCTTAAACGGATAAAAGCTTCTCGAGATATCTTGCATCAAACATAGCAAAAAAATTGTTTTTCCAAAACATGGCCGGGAGAAAAGAGTCTGAGTCCGAATAACGCTGATGACGTCAAATCGGGAACAAGCTGTAAGACGACTACAGTTGTTTACTATAGTTTGGAGAGACAGGCTGCAGCGATTTATCGATTACTCTGTATTTTGTGACAATGTCTACATCTGGATCTTACTCAGACAAAAGTTCAACAGTGGACACGCATTTGGACTGAACTCAAGGTAGAGGAATGAGAATCTGCTTCACTAGATGCAGCTTCCCCTTTGCGGTTGTCCTACCATATGACGATGAACCAATTGCTGATGAAGAATGGGTTCGGACATATGAAGAAGATAAAGAGAGAGAAGATTCGCGTTGAGGCTCTTTAAGAACGATTTCGCGCGGTGATGCCTACGAAGGAGGCTAGATTAGACGGTGGAGTTCCTAATCACTTTTTATCTCATTGCGTCGACACTCGACACCAAAATGACGACTGACCAATGCACGATTACTATTATTGGTTGAATATTGTCTCGGTGCAAATGAAACTCCAGAACGAGTACGAAACTCAGTGCTGTCTAGAGATTGAGAGGTGCGTGAAAGCGTTGAGTTCTGACGACGTCCTACAAGATGTCGAAACGCCACCATCAGCAAAGTTCTACTTACAGTGTACGCATCTTCCAAACTTTGGCGATACCTTCGACGATATTTATACGACTTTAGTGTTTAGTTATATACTTCGAAGCTGATAATCTTAAAGCCTGTTTATTCACGCGAAATCCAGAATGATGTGTAACACATGATGGTACACATCAACTATTAGTACAATAAATATCACTTGCAGGGTCATTTATCTTATTTGGGCTAATTCCTCCTAAACTAAAATAATATATTGTCCCTCCTCAGTAGTCAATAATTTCTCCACCAACTTTTCATAATTGCATAGGAACAGGCATTTAGCTTTTTATTTATTTATTTCAATCTAGTGACACAACATTTAAACTTTTGGGGGTTTGTACAATCAATATCATATAGAGAATTTATTCTCTCAGCTTGTCGATGGTACATTGGGAAGGCTGAGAATACCATTATAACCATCATCTGTGTATCAGTCAATTCGAACAAAATTTAAAACAAGTGGTGATGAATTTACAGGCTTTGAGGAAGATGACTCAGACTGGTATAACACAATTTTTTACAACTTTATATTAAACATTCTTATGACCCTTCATGCATGGGGTGGTGAGATATCTCAGATATGGTAGTGTGGCTTGGCTCTTTGGCTTTGTGTTGTTTCCTCAACTTGAGATACTACAAAATAACACAAAGTAAAACAACTTGTTAAAATACTTTAGTAATCCTCAAAATCATTGTGCCATAAAGACAATTAGTTCATGTTATTATGTAATTAATTTGGTTTCCAATTGCATTAGCTCATCATCCTTCAAACAAACATAATTTGGAAATTACAAAAAAATAGATAAATATGGTAAGCACACGAGTTATCATCAGTTTCAACATACTCGTGTATTAAACTGTATATGGAAAAGTGGCTTCAGTGCCTGTAACTGGAGAAGACTTGCAGCGGACAGTGACAAGATGTTCAATGACAATTATTTCCTTGGTCTGTTATTTATAGTTATAGTAGATAAAAATTATTTGAAATATGTTCTCACCTTGCGTCGTATCGCTCTTGCCGCTTGCCATGAAAGTTCTTCGCGACCATCTGCGATAAACACGGATATTTAGGCAAACCAAGTTTTCTAACATAATCGTGCGGATTGAAGTGTTTAGAGCATACGCAGTTTGACCTGGAAGGCTCCCATTTTGCGCGCTTGCGCTTAACAAAATATATCCAACGTTGCCGTATTTCTATTGCCTCCGGTCTCAAATCACCAGCATAAGCTATCTTATGCTGTATTATACCATTCTCAGGGTCTGGCTTGTTGGAACACCCGTATACAACGCATCGCTAAGGGATTTTGTCCGCAGTTGCATCGGTAAAACCAAGTAATTGCACGATCCAGTGAATCTTTGAATGATCCAGTGAATCATCGAATCTTTGAACGCAAATTGCGCTCTCGCTAATGCCGGGAGCATGCCTGTCTGAGTGATAAAAATATGATATTTAATAAAAGTCAATAGAGGCTCTCCAGCGTTATTCGGACTCAGACTCTTTTCTCTCGGCCATGTTTTGAAAAACTCGTGTTTGGAACAAGATATCTCGAGCAGTTTTTATCGTTTAAGATATGTTATATATCGTTAGAATCGTCTCGATACGGCCGATTTTTAGAAAAAAATTGAAAATTCTCGTATATGCACTTTAAGCTTTAAAGCAAACTCAGAAATTGTTTTCTGAGCCCCAGATGGGAATCGTACCCACAAGCTTCTGATCAGAGGTGCAAGCTTCATGAGTAACAAACAATTCACAAAATTGAAATTACCAAGCTGCAAAAACATGTTTAATATCTATTTTCCAACCTGGACAAGCATCATTGTGTCTTCTTTTTGATCCAGCCATATCTTTGAGAATAATATTTGAAGTTGATGGCACTGGATTTCTACTCGAAGAAACCTCGTTCGTGTACTGCTGATCGCTTTCACTACACGAACATGTTAATGACACTAACTGGCAATTCCTGTCATGGGATGAGGAATTCCAAGGAGGCGGAAAATTATTGAGCTCTTTTAAATTGCAAAGCAGCAACTCACTACAAGAGCACAATTAAGTAATATTTTAGGAAGGAATTTAAGGATTATATGTAATAATTAGAAGTGTACAACTTTAGTTGATCATCCAGGTTGTTGCAGTCTTGAGAAAGACTTTATTACTAACATTTCAACAGACTGTTATAATTAACATTTCAACAGCCTCAGCAGCAGTCATCTTCAGAGTCAAGTGACTGATGATCTGAAGATGACAAGTGACTCTGAAGATGACTGCTGCTGAGGCTGTCAAAACATCAGTCACCATGACTACATAAACAAGACTGCAACAACCTGGAAGATCAACCTCACACTTCAAATGATACTCCTGGTTTCAAACCATTTACTTTTACAAAATAAACCATTATACATTGTACTTTCTGATACAGTATACCAGTTATCATTTAAATGTGACTATTACTACCTGTGTACAGTATAATCATCAGCACACTTATAGATATAGTAATAGATCTGACAAGAAAAACTAATCTGAAATGTGATCCCAACTGTTTTGGCTTCAGTCACTAGGTAAAGCAGTTTTAAAAAGCACAATACCAGAAATTTTCACACCCAATCTTGCAGGAAATTATTATAGTGAGAAAATACAAAACATTTTTTACTTTATGAGGCAATAAGAATTACAGCAATTTTTTGTCATCAAAGTTAATCAATCTTCATACAGTATACTATTACTGTACATGACTGTAGTAACTTGATACATTGTAATTTATTATATATTACAGGTTAAAAATTATGACTTTTTCAAGCTTTGAAATTGTGAACAATTCTCAAAGACAGTTTGAAAAGTGATTACTGTATGACTAAGCTTATGATTATGTTATGTTTAGGAATGCGGCTTGGATGAATGTAATGTAAATAGATTCAGTTTAATGTGGATTAGGTGTAAATTCCAAATTATTCCAAACAAGTTCTACAGAGACTACAAGTACAGGTGTCAAAATGTTTGCACCAAACTCACTGAAATTCAAAATAATTATTTTAGCACAACTAATTTTGGTGATAAAATACAGTAAAAAACCTTAATCTGTAGAACCTACAGTACTGTACATTTTCCCATATAAGATTAAGCCAGAAAAGGTTATTCTGTAAACTATTTCAATATCAAGAAATCAGGCTGTTTGGGTTATTATTATTGGTTCTTATTCTATATATCAGTCAGTGGTCCTAGGAATACATAACTCCAAGTCTCCAATGAATATAACTTCCATTCCATACAAAAGCTACAGTATTTTAGAGACTGCCAATAGGTTCTTAATGGCATCATAGAAAATTATTATCATTTATAGACCCGGAGTGAGGGGAATTCAACGAAATATTACCCCGAGGGATATATTATCCGGAGGGGTAATATTTCGATGAATTCCCCGAGCGGAGGGTCTATAAATGATATATTATACCGAAACAATCTTGAATGCTGTCTTGAAACGTCTTGTCGTTCCTCCATTGTTTACAGGCTTGTCTTGGTTTACGCGCGAGTACTGGGTATGAGCGGGGTATTCGAACTCGAATTCCCCGCTGAATACGTCATTAGCGGGTAATTCGAACTCAAATTCCCCGCTGATGACGTCTCAGCGGGGAATTCGAAGTTAAAGCGGGGAATTTGAGTTTAAATTGACTGGTCACGTGGTACAAATCTAGCTCTTTGATTGGACAATTTATAGTTGAGGTATAATATTATTAATTATCATTCAGAAACATGTCACTGACAAGCATTATTTAGATGATAAAGTTTTCTTGACCTTCAGGTTTTTTGCAGTGTGTAACTGAAACTGATTGACTTTTCAAATAAAACCCTATTTCAAATATCAGGCTGAAAAGGGTTCTTATAAATTGTGGGTCTAAATTGATTAGGGTCTTAATTATATTATGCACATTTTTACTGACTAGATATCCAGATACAGTATAGGAAATTATCTGTTTACCAAGCATTTGCAATGGAGAATTCCTTGCAACCAAAGATGACACCAAGTTCATCATTTTCACAATAGACCTTCCTTGGGTCCTCAGGATCAAACAAACACTTCTGTTTGATGTATTCAGTCAAGTGGCCCATTATCTGGTTGAAAAAAAGAACATTTTAATTTAGAGCTGTCTCATGTATGGGCTTAGTTTCATCTTCATGCCTTTCCCCTGCTAAAGTTAGTTTACTATAGTGACTATATATTCAACAGCAGACTTTTAGCCAGTCATTTCAAAATTGGGTTAGATCACAGTGTACCGAAACACAGAATATTGCATCATTGAAATGTTGGGTTTAGAAGTAGGGTTAGTATTTCTTTATTTTAGGGTTACGACTAGAGTTTTATTTTGGTTATGATTAGAGATTTTTGGATCCTGTTCTACTTCTGAATCCTGAAAATAATAACTTTGATGAGGTGTATGACGTAGTCTGTGTCCATTGTTTTCGGTACACGGTGATCATGCCCAAAATTGGCCATCCAAAAATTGTGGTGGGCATGGCGACAAAAATTATTGGTGGGCGTGGCCTGAACAAGTAAGCTTATCAAACATATTGAACAGCGGTTCTATTAAACAAGGGTTTTGCTACTTCATGTTACAGCATATATTATATGTTAAAATGATCTCGCAATCAATCATCATGTCTGCATGTTCTTGACAAAAATTAGTGATGAAACCTACACAATCGCTTAATAAACATCAGCTAACAGAAATCAAGAAACATTAGAAAGGGAGAAACCTGTAAGTTGTTGTTTGAGGAAAATATATTTTGCTTAAGCCATCCATACGAAAAGTGGCCATCCAAATATCTGATTTTTCAAAAGTGGCTGATTTTTCAAAACTGTCTAAAAGCCTATTCAACAGTGCATTTTAAATGGATAGACTGCTTACAACAACCTCACTAAGTTTGATTGTGCACGCCCAAACATGCACAAGGCAATTACTACCACAAAGTGAATAAATGGCAAAGTAGTACTGCTTTTTTGAAACTGGTTTTGATGAATGCAATATTTCATTAAAGTTTAAAAAAATAATATACATGTTATGCAGACACCATAATTAACCTTCCCATGCAAATTGTTCAATGTTTGCCAAAATGAACTGTCAATGGCAGGCCTAGACATGAATAGGCTAATTGATGGAATTTGTAATGCATCGCTGCATTATAGATAATGCATCACTAGTTAACTAATCACAGTAAGTTAACCTGCTGCATATAGACACTTGCCTCTCAGGAAATAAATGGTCCACCATTAGTATTATGAAAAGTAAATGTAGACAAGAATTGATTAAGATTGGGCATGCTGAGTTAGTTGTTGTGATAGCAGACTTGATCATTAACAGGATAATATCTGCAGACTCTATAATGTCTACTTGATGCATGCTACAGCACGTTAAAATAATCTTTATGCTATGCATGCTGTGATTGGCCATGCCGGGCTTGATCAGGTTATGCAAACCAGAATGATGTCAGTAACTAATGAGAATTTGCATTAAATCAAAAGCATTATTATCCCATAATTAGCTTCATTGAAAGTTGAAACCCTTGTGAAGTACAATAATAAAAACATAGAGAAGTTAGGAAAGCACTCACCTTGACAGCTTGTGCATCTCTGCACTTCTCTCATGTTTTATTATATCAAACATATGCTATCATTTAAATACAGTACCATTTTCTACCTTAATGTACATGTAAATTATATGCTATAAATACTGTATAATATTATACACACAGTAAAATGTTGAAAACCCACAGGGGCGGCGGCAGCTAATTTCAGTTGGGGGGGGGCGGGGACAGCTAGCGGGTGGGGCATGCATTTCCCAGAAAGCGAAATCATTGAAAGTAGCAAGTATATTAATATTAAATGATAATAAAATGTAACCATATGCCTAATACTACTGTAATCCTAACTCTTACAATGATGCTTTATTTTAGAAATAACTGCTGATTTTAATTTCGGATTTAACTACAGATATTATAATTTTACGGGATTTATATCTCTTCAATTCTTACCTCTTTGCGACTAAATATTTCACCACTAACATGTAGATAATCAAGAATTGGTTTCATCGTTGGTAATGTTCTTACCTAGATTTAATACAGAGATAAAATAAGGAGACCAAAGTTCTTTAACAATTAGGAGACCAAAGTTCTTAAAATTAAACTATGAAATTAAACTATAAAACTAGCAGTTAATATCGTAAGGGAAGTGCTACCCCTGTGGAGTTTCCCGAGAAAACAAGAAAATATCAGGGTTTTTTTGTGGCTGAATTAAACTATAAAATTAAACTATACAACTTTTATATAAAATATTTACTGTATTAATAAAACTAATTTAGCTAACTAAAATGCTAAGAAGATTCAAGAGTTATGATATTGATATTTTTATGATGGTACCGGTACAATAAATCATACGCATAGCACAGTACAATAAATCATAGGCATAACACAGTACATTAACGTATAGAAACAAGACGCCCGCATGAATGAAAATACATGGCTGCACAAGATATCACTGGAAAACCAGCAAACAATAACAAACACTTCACCGATTGGAGTTGATCTGGATTGGATTTGGTCTGGGTGTCAGCATCTGCATTCATATATAATATATGAACAATCAATACGTAGCTATAGGTCAACAGTGTATTAAATTCATTTTGCCAACTCAACAATGTTCAATAAAAACCAAAGCTACAGTATGTGTCTAAGTGAATAGACTACAGATAATAAAATGTATACCGGTATATTATATACATTCATTTACCCTGTACCAAGCCAATATATTAAATAACATACATATATTATATATATTTGATGAAATTATAATGAAAACAAGAGTTTCTGACTTTGAGTCATTAACTAACTGGGAACTTTTTGCATTGTGAAACAGAGTTGTTTGATCATTTATTAGGCAAAATCTGTGACTGTGCATGGACACTTAATAACTACAAACTATAAACTGTTGAATCGCATAACGGTTAATGATCCCATCAACTTTATTTTGCATGATATTTGCAACAACACAATAAACAATACAAGCAAAAATAAAACAAATGACAAATATTACAGTTAATACCGGTACTACCTCAATATATTTAACGTATTTCAATCAATGATTTCAATACAGCATTCATATGACCGAGCAGTAACATCATGCGAGCCAACGAGCCATTAAATTTTCAATGCGAGCCACTAGTTTTCAGTGCGAGCCACTAGTTTTCAGTGCGAGTCATCGAGTTTTAAGTGCGAGCCACCAAGTTTTCAGTGCATGTCCACCGTGCGCTGCAATATGATACACATTTTAGCCAGAGGCTAAATGTGCTTATTATTCTAATCCCCGTTCCCATAGTTCTGACATTTACATATACAGGACATCATTGTGGTTCTACTAACAAAAGGTCCGCTATGCGTACACGTATCTGCGCCAAAGCCAGCACTGTGGGAATCTTGTCAAATGCTGTGGGAATCTTTTTCAAGATCTTGTCAAGATTTTTGTCTTCCAAAGAGGTTGAATGCATGTGGCCTTTGAAGGCGGTCGCTGCGCCCAACAAGTTGAAAACCTTTTGTCAATATAATGCACAAGACGGTCGCTGTGCTCAACGAGTTGAAAACCTTTATGCCAGACGATTTTACTCTGTCTGACACCAGACGGTTAATTTACTTCGATTACTCGTTGTTTTTGTCTTCCGAAGAGGTGGAATCAGTCTTTTTCTTTTGAGGCGTGCGATCACACGCGCACGCGTCCACATGCACAAAAGGATTATTGATGCGATGATTATTGCACGCATGGCGTTATTTGTGCTGACAAGAACTATGGTGTGGAAGAAATCCAAAAGTTTGCCACTAATTTTAATAAAATGCTTTCTGTAGCAGGTTTTGATTCAGACAAACTTTTGCCTGAGTGAAAAGCCTTCATGTTTTTTGTCAGTATGCATTTGAAGGCTTTGGATGCCAGCACGCTGTGGCACCGAGTGCTTACAAGAGAAGCGAATTTCCAAACTTATGTCAGTGTCTCTGCGCAGAAATTGTTGTGTCCATCAGTGGTTCAAATTCTTCTGTTGAGCGGGCCTTCAGTATTCTCACTCTAATTCTATCCGATCAAAGACTTTGAATGGGACATGCAAGAATGGAGATGCTATTAAATATCTTGGTAAACGACAGCAACTGGACAACGGAAGAACGAAATGAGATTGTTGACAGAGCTGTCGAGACTCGAGATGTATCTAGAGAAGAGATGGAAACTAAAACGAGTACTGTAACTGACCTGGTGGATGGAGAACCATCGACAAAAATAGCAAGGATTACTAATGAACGTGTCAAGATGATAGTGAATCAATGCAAGCGAAGATGATATGGTCGTTTTTACTGATTCGGCATGAACATTATCTTTGGCGAATGGTTGTATTTAATATGGTTTGATTGTGGATAATATTTGAAAAACACATTATAAAAATGCTGAACTAATCTTTGCTTTATTTGTAGCCAATTTGTTTTATATTAAAAACAACAAAACTCTTTGTCTATTAAATTGCTGTTACCATAGCCAGCACTCGGGGGGGGGGGGGGTGTTGTCAAGCCTGGTGAATAGGACAAGTGTGATTCCCACACATCAGCCCAAACATGCATGCGATTGGTCGCACATACGGCATTTTACAAAAGAAAAAGACTGGGTGCATGTATATATTTATATATATATCATGTTATTCTTCATCTCGTTCCGTAAAAACCAAAGAATGTTAGCCTGTGTCACAGACCCTGTGTGTATTTCAATCACAGGAAATACACACCGCGGGGTCTGCGATGCAGGCTAAAGAATGTCAGCACTAGCGAATATATGCAAGAGCATGTTTGGCAGAGTAATAGAAACACTGGGTACTAAAATTCAATTGGCTCGCATGAAACTGGCAATATGACTCGCATGGCTCGCATGTGCATACCCCATATAACCTATCAAGTCGGCTTCATCAATGACAACCAGAAAAATTATGACCAGAAAAAATAAAGGCGTAACCTAGACTCAGCTAATGCCCGAGTAATACTAATAACCGATGAAATAAGATTACTTTCAATACGTAAGTAACATAAAACTTTTTTTGTATCGTGAGTGGGTGGAATCCTAGCCTTTCCTGCAACACAATTGGCTGCAGCAGCGGGCGGAATTTCACAATATTTTGGCCACGGTCACAGAATCCTAAATGCTAAAATTATTTATCATGATTTTTGTTTCATTATTACCTGGAAAATGGAAAACTAATAAAGAAATTGATTCAACTAATCTGGAAACAACTATATTATACAAAAACTAAAGTATTTTGGCTTGTTTTTCTTTAAAAGTAACTCAAGTTTTTTACCTCGTATAATAAAAAATATAAATATGTTATTTACCGTTTTTGGTCGGTCCGGATAGAGAAATATTCTATAGTAGCTGTACTACCCAAAAAATTTTGGAAATCTTCCTAAAATATGCTATTACAGTAGGTATATACTGTAAAAGTGAAATATCGGAATACTTTGAAGTTATACATTGATTTATATAAACAAAGATAACTTGCTTTCAAATTTAAATGAGGACCTGCTCCAGAGTCCAGACTAAAAATAGCAACACCGTTGAAGCGCAAATTGTGTTTTAGTAAGAGTTACAGTTGTCAGAGCATATGGTCAACTTTCCTGCGGCGTATATTATTATTTACGCCGCAGGAAAGTTAGCCATGTGAAACCACAAAGAGTTAATTGAAAATAGAAACGTTTTAGATACTTTCTACATACTAGATAAAATTTCAACCGCGGAAAAAACATCTATAGACAACGATTCTGTCGATATAATTTCCACTCACTGAGGCCAAACGTCCTAAAATATATTAAAAGCTACTCTAATTTGTGACTGTATAACATTAAAATGTGCTTGTAAAGGAGCATAAGGAATTTTGTGACAAAACAAAACAGTTGAACTCTACGGAGCCACGTAGAAATCAACAGTTTGATGCATATATTTAAAATCTTAAAACCTACCAAGTTGTGTCTTCTCTTTCTCCTTTTTCTTCTTGTCGGTTCAACAGTATATTTATTCCCCATATACTTCGGGGCACGCGAGGTTCACGGTTTACATCACGGGCGTTGGTCAGCGGACAACTGCATTGGATCAAGGGGGTTGACCGTCACCAATATAATTAGTTTAATCTCCATAGTAATCTAGTAATATAGTAATTAATAGTAATCTAGTAATAGTAATCTAGTAATAGTAAAGCTCTGGTAATATTACTAGATTACTATTAATTACTATATTACTAGATTACTATATTACTAGATACTTACTAGATTACTACTTATGGAGATTAAATTAAGGGGGCTTACCGAATACCATTTGTTATCTTATATTGAGAATACAAAGCCATTTGTTCTGAATTTCAGTATTACTGGCACACGAACGTTTACACGAGTTCTGTAGCCCTACTGAACTGAGATCTTTGTAAAAAATTATTAGTAAAAAAATTAAACAATATACAAGTACAACTACGATAAATTTAAATTGCGACACGAATACATAATAAACCTATTTCTAAAGCGGTTCGTTTCCCACTAGCTATAATGTTGTACCTGGTTGAAAATGACTCCGGAAGGAGGTTATGGAGACGACGTTCCTTATTTAACAATAGTGTTAAATAATGTTTCACATATATAATTATGGTGATTCGAACGAATTTGCATGTTCAAGTAATAGCGCTCCGTCGAGATGACGTCAGTACCGATGTTTGTCCGCTTTTACCCATAATTCTTGCGGCCATAACAAAAGAAATAGCTCATTTGCAATCATTTGTGAGTCAAATTTGGTTTGTTTGTCCGCTTTTTGAGCTATTAATAGCAGCGAGACTCTACGCTATTAAGTGATTTTTGGTAGTCTAAGTTGGGACATATGATTGACAAAGCTCTCCTTTGAACACGCTCGAATTCTGTCATGCGTGAGATAATTCGGTAAGAATAGATCTAATAAAGGTATTGTAAAAGAGCAACAATTCCTGTAAAGGGACGTTAGCTCTTTTGAGTTGAATACACAGGAGGATTTTTAACGCAACAGTGGAAAACTGACTTTACAGTTTACACGCATCCATCTCCCCCCTAAGTCGTCATTAAAAATATCCTTTCTTATCTCTATAAACACTGAACTTACTCTATAAATAAGTTAGGGCCCGTTGACAGGAATCAGACGGCATCATTTTGTTAAACAGCGGAACAAAACTGCAACAAATTCTGAGTCACGATTTATAAGTTAACAGAAAAAAATTAACTGTTAGGCTCAATTTCCATATAAATATCCCCAAATTTAAAACATAGTGGCTGACCCAAACCTTACCCTAATCCTAACCCTCAACCTAATATATACTAACCCTAACTCTTACGATAATGTTTTATTTTAGAAATGACAGCTGATTTTAATTTCGACTTTTACTACCGATAGTCTATGTGACGTCATGTGAATTATGGCATATTTAAATACCATATTTAACCATTTTCAATTCTGAAAACAGATTTAGAATTAGTGAATCTACTAAATACATAACATTCGTGCCTATAGTGTATTATGGCAAGAAATACAGCAATATATCTGGTCAGCAAATATCAGGTATCGGCTCCCTGTGGTGTCAGACGACGCAAATTGCCTAAAATTGGCTCGATTTCCATATAAATATCCCCAAATTTAAAACATAGTGGCCAACCCAAACCTTACCCTAATCCTAACCCTAACCCTCCACCTAATATATACTAACCCTAACTCTTACGATAATGTTTTATTTTAGAAATAACAGCTGATTTTAATTTCGACTTTTACTCCGATAGTCTATGTGACGTCATTTCGGGATTTTATATGGAAATTCAACCCTAAAATTTGATCAGTGATTTTAACAATAAATGCAGCCTTTTACTAGCCGCGTTCAAACATTAAATTTTGACATTATAAACGCGCCATATGAATAATGATCGCCTTGATATGTGGTGCAGATTATACAGTCTATTTATTTGATCCTCTATATGCTATAGAAGTTTCTAGCATCATTCTGCTGGCATACCACTCCAGAAACAGATGTTAGGGATCCAACACGGAGGGAACCTTTATGGATCGAAAAACGTAGAACTTGTACACCATTGGGACTAAATGCTATTGAATTGACTTGATGCAAACGTGGAGAGCTTGTTAATTTTGTAAGATATGACAATTTAGATATAAAATTTTTGTCACTGCATGGAAATTTAGTTTAGTCTGATGAAGGGACTGTGCACCGAAACGTATGTATATAGTTATGTTTAAATAAAGTTATCGTTGAAGATATTTTTGTTTTATAACTTTATGGTTTTATAACTTCATGTTTGTCTGAGTTTATAATTTATTATTGGCATTCTTGCATTTCCAACAAAAGAAAATTGTTTTTACGAATCCCTCGAGATTCAATTTTGGTTTGTTTGTCCATTTTTGGCCTATTAATAGTAACTGTGCGCTTCGCTATTATCCATGCCTTAATTATTCAAGAGCACCTGGATGCATAACGTTCGGCGCAAAAATAACAAGTTTTGTGCAGAAGCACCACTGATCTCTAAATAAGACTGGATCGAGCAACTATTGTTCAGAAAATGAAGCCGAAGTCCGCCATTACTAAGGGACCAACTGAGGATGCTACCATCGACAAAATAAAATAATTTTACTATAAAGAGCACCAGAAGACATTTTTCAAATTACTGGGTAAAACGATTCATGGCCTAAGTAATGCCGCCGTTGGCTCTAATTATCCAGTGAGAGAAGCCTAATAATAGTGACAGCTTAACGTGTTAGTTGGTGATATGGTTAGACCTGCCGACGGGGATAAAAGGCGGATACGGACGGATAAAAAGAATAAAAGACGGATGGAAACAATAAAACTTGAAAAATAAAATAAAATAAATAAATAACAAGAAGCAGAGAATCGGACACTTCATATATTTAGGCACTTAAGCACGGACACGTTACCTCAAGGCTCAAACTGTTGTGCGGTTCCTGGGACTTTTTAAAGGGGAATACGTCAGCAATGTTGTTATTTCATATATTTACAAGACGTCTTCTTGATAAGACAACTACACTGCTGTTCTCAGACTTAAAGAACGCAACTCACGCGTCTTTAAAGGCTGTAAAAGATGCGAGTCTCTACTTATTTACCCTTTATAGCAAGTTAAAAGCAGCTGATGAAATGCGGTAAATAATTAGGCAAGTGCTTTTTAGCTTTTCGAAAGTTTAACTTTTCGAGTTTAAAAAATAAAATTTCGATATATTTTCTTAAAACACAACCCTGTATCGGTTTCTAGGGTTATTACTCTATACGAGCTATCATTATGGTAATTGTAGTTAATGACGTCATCATGCAAGCGGTCTATTGGCCTTTTTCGTAATTCAGAAATTTATGGTGCTAAGCTTCTGCGACCAACTCATACCCATACTCATACAAAATCAATTATGTATCTGACGGTATCATAATGTGAAGATTGATCTACGGACAACTGATCATTAATATAAATCTCACGAGTAACCCGAACAAAACACTTTGCAAAATCCAATTGAACTCTGAAGAGATATGAAGAGGGTCGCGGTAGGGCAATCTAGAGTAGAGCGGGGCATCTGTGATCTGGTCATGTTACACCTGCCATAAAGCCTGGATAAAACGAGGATGAATGAGAGTTGCAACTCTAGTCCACCCTCATCCTCACTTTACAGTGAAAGTTAATTTAGTTAATTTCTAACGTTTTGAGCGAAGGCCTTCGTCAGACAGAAATGTCCTCTTTTGCTACTCTGGCTTAAGCAGGTTTTTGAACGTAACTAAAAGTTACTGTCCATGACCCAACGTTTCGACACTCCAATCTAGTGTCTTCCAATCTACGATCACCCCTGATGAAGACACTAGATTGGAGTGTCGAAACGTTGGGTCATGGACAGTAACTTTTAGTTACGTTCAAAAAACTGCTTAAGCCAGAGTAGCGTTAAAACAATACCGGTCATCTGGTACCAGAATCGTTTGACGATCTTCGTAAAACATCGTAAAGGACGTTTGTAGTACAAGGAAAAACAGTTTCGATAAAAGCATTTGACAATTGCCGATTATTGGTCTTTATTCTTTAATCATATACTCCTAAAAACAGTAAAAAACGGTTGGTAATATAGTAACTAGTCCTAGTCCCCGCTCGACGCAAGATCAGACCCTCGGTGGATTGCCTCTAGTGCCGCAACCCGGTCTCTTCCATTATCCTTAATTTACAAATCGCTCTAAATTAAGGATAATGGTTAATCTAAGGCTAGAACCCAACCACAACACAACAAAGATCCTAACCCTAACCCCTAAATTGCTCTTCCCTGCAGTCCCGTCCGAGATGACCTTATATGGAATACGTACTATAAGTCCATATGTGATTTAGGCCCCGTCCACACGTAGCCGGATAAATGTGAAAACGCAAGAATATTCTTACGGTTATCGTCCACACGTATCCCGGCAAAATCGCACACCGAAAAGGTCATCTCGGACGGGACTTAGGCGGGGGGTTAGGGTTAGGATCTGTTGTGTTGTGGTTGGGTTCTAGCCTTAGATTAACCATTATCCTTAATTTAGAGCGATTTGTAAATTAAGGATAATGGTTAATTTAAGGAAGAGACCGGGTTGCGGCACTAGAGGCAATCCACCGAGGGTCTTTCGTCGAGCGGGGACTAGGACTAGTTACTATATTACCAACCGTTTTTGACTGTTTTTAGGAGTATATGATTAAAGAATAAAGACCAATAGTCGGCAATTGTCAAATGCTTTTAGATTACCAATAATGGGTATATTCCACAACAGTAAATTGTGGATTCTAGAACCCAACCCCAACACAACACAAATCCTAACCAAGTGTCTTAATCCCCAAAGTGCCTATAACCTCTGTGGGGATTTTATAAATTTCTCCTGAACAGAAAAATTATATCTTGTCGGCCGAAAATTTCATCTTCATGGACTTTTTTGCTTTTAAAGTTGACGGAAGTGACGTCACCCAGGAATCTGTAAAGAGATTTTCATATAGACAAATTCCTGGGTTGACGTCACTTCCGTCAATTTTAAGTCAAAATGTCTATGAAGATGAAATTTTCGGCCGACAAGATATATTACATTTTTAAAGGAGATTACAAATATATAGAATCCCCAGAGGTTATACACACTTTAAGTGTCTTGCTTACCCTAACACCCTAACTAGTCCTAGTCCCCACTCGAAGACCGGTTGCGGGTGACATCAATATGTTTGGTCAGCGGTCAACACCGCATAACAATTAAAATATTTGTAATGTGGGTGTGGCCATATTTTTTAGTTCGTTCACTTTTGTTGGATTAGGTAAACTATGAATTTTTGAAAACTTCATGGAATAGCTAATCAGAAAATAGATGTTTCCATTTCCGAAACGAAATCGTAATTCTAAATATTGAGAAATTCCCAGGTCAACGTCGCCATATTTAAAAATCCAAGCGGGAAAATGGAAACATGTCTTTTCTGATTAGCTATTCCATGTATAGTTTACCTATTAATCTCCAAATAAGTAAACGAAATTACATAAGGACCCTGACTAGCATTTCTAACGCGTTCAATGGTTATTTTTCATCAGTATAGGTGTTAAGATCAGCGAGGGCGTTACAGCTACGTATGTAACCCTTACAGACTTAAGTCTTTTGTTAAACCTGCTGTCTAATTTCCAATTTACTGAAATTCCTGTTTCAGCTAGCTGTTCACCTTATGTTATCTAAGTTTTTAAGCTCGGGTATATTTCCGGATAGTTGGAAAATTGCAAAACATTTTCCAATATACAAGGGAAATATCAAAAATGATCCCAACAACTACAGACCACTACAGATTGGTATCTCGGTATTACCAATTCTAGCCAAGGTATTTGAAAAACTTGTCTTTGACCAAATTTACTCATACTTGACAGAAAACGGTATACTGAGTAAGTTTTAATCAGGATTCCGGTCAAAGCACTCTACTGCAAGTACTGCTCTACTGCAAGCAATCGAACGGTGGTTAATTAAGAATATAGACAATAGTTTTATGAAGAGTTATTTTTGTGGATTTGACCAAGGTTTTTGACACTGTTGACCATGCAATTATTTTTAAAAAGTTGAATATATATGGTGTGGGAGGGGAATCGTTAGAATAGTTCTCCTCTTATCTCTGTAACAGATTACAGCGTTGCATGGTTAATAATACATTGTCACAGTCTCGGCCCATGTCAACGGGTGTTCTACACGGATCTACCCTCGGCAAGATAAAGATGAATCATGAAATTATAAAACGTGTTTCTAAAGCAAAATTAATAGTTGTTGTTATTGACGAGAAACTAACTTGGGAGGATCACTTAAATGAAATAATTATACCAAAGGTATTGAAGGGTCTTCGTATGCTCAGAGAATTACGATCTATTCTAACATTCTCTCAAATGAAATCCTTGTATCAATCTCTGGTGTTACCTCATTTTGATTATTGTAGTACCATCTGGGGAAACTGTGGAGTAGTCTTAAGAAATAAACTTCAAAAATTGCAAGATAGGGCTGCTCGGATTATTACCAGGTCTGGATACGAGGTCAGATCAGCTAAGATTTTAGCATCACCCAAATTCTGGAATTTCAAGGCCACGAGATGCTATTTTTGTGATATCAAAATAAATTGATCTATATGCATGACATTTTCACTGTGAGTTCGTGCAGGTATTATCTGTGCAATGACGAATTCATATTTGTTGTTAGACTACTCCAAAAATATCTAGGGCCTTTGGAAGAGATAATTGGACATTTTTCTCCCTCGTTTTTGGGAAAGGCTAAAATATATGGTATTCACATATCTGTAAAATAATTCGTCATTGCACAGTTCTGGTATTACATGTACCACATATTATAAAATTTCAGACCCTCAGCACTTACCTGTTTGTAGAAATCACTGTTGGCGCGTCCTACAGTTCCGTGCCTTTAAAAATGCTGTGTTCGCGGAAAAGGGTGTGACTGCTAAGCAATTAAAGATATGGACCCAAATATTTTTCTTTGTAAATGCTATTGTACCATGTTAACTACTTATGTAAAAAATATGACTATCTGATATGATAAATCATGCTCTCAAAATTACTCCATTTTGACTATCGAGCCACCTTAACACTGCCTACGCAACACTATTTTTATATAGTGTTTATCTAGTTACAGATAATTAATTTTTTTATTTGTTTGAGTTTCAGATACGCTAAAAATTGGAACAATAGAAGCTGATTATGGACTTCTGGGGCATCTAGTTTGAGCACCAAGGCACTGGTGATACCTATATTTAACACAAAATCATAAGTCGTTCTACATTTCTTGAAGGAAACAGATCAAATAAAATAAAATAAAATACTGTAGAGTACATTCTCTCTCTCTATCATCAGGATCTCTCATTCATGTACAGATTGTATTATTTGAATTAATACAAGCGAGAGCCACGCCAAAAACATGTTTGGATTTAAGACATTTCCATCTCCTACTAAACGTCCTTTCATGGGCTGCGTAGTCCTTACATATATTTTTTCTGTTGTTTCCAACGTCATTACAGCTAGAAGATTGAAAAGAAAAATCGGGAAATGTGATAAAAAGTTGGCCAGCAGATGAATGAGATTGTTTTAATTTCACGCGGAAATATATATACATAGTTATGGGAATGATATACGTTCAGTTGAATACCCTGTTGTTGTATTCTCTTGTTCTTCCTCAACTGGCAATGGTGGAAGAACTGGTGGAAATTATGCATGATATCTTCACAAGATCAAGTCGAGAGAACATGTGCAGTACTTACAACAATGAAAATTTGTCTAGACTGCTGTTCTATACTTTCCCTCTTAAAATGCCTACCTCACGTTTGAAGATTTTACATATTCGTAATATTTGGGTCTTCCTGAGAAAAATCATCTCTTGCCAGCCGAAAATTTCATCTTCATAGACCTTTTTAGTGTCAACGTTTCCGGATGTGATGTCACAAAAGGCATTTTTATGGCAAGTATCAAAAGAAAACTGGTTTGGAATGCCTCTCTTGTGACATCACATCCGGAACTTTGACAGCGAAAAACCCATGAAGATAAAATTTCCGGCTGACAATATATATTATGATTTTTCTCAGGACGATTACGAATATGTAAAATCCCCAAACGTGAAATAGACACTTTAATGCATGAAGAGATCATTGTTGTTCATTCATTTCAAATCGACATTTTAAGCAGTACTGAACGGTTTTGGAAGTCATCAAGCAAACATCAAGTACCAAGAATTAATTCTTTACGGACCTAAGCATTTCCACTGAACAAATTTTAAAAGCATCATTTGTTTACGCATAATACTAGGCAGAAAAACGCACACTAATTACTTCAAAGTTACATGCAAACTGCACGTAATTTGTATCAACCTCGTTCCCAGGGCCAAAGGAACGAGGTGGAATTTGCCTGATGTATAAAGCAAAACATTCCTGGTCCAGTAGTACGATCATACTTGTTTAATGAAATCTTTACTGCATCATAAAAACAAGCTACCTTACGGTTTTCTAGAAATTTGGGAAATTATAATAACTTGAAAACAATATTCATGAATACGTATTTTGCACATTACAAGTATTGAACCTGAGAAAAGTTGGGCGATGTAGCGACAACGCAATACGTCTGCAATACACAGATTGCTCTATAGACACGTAATCAGAAATGAGCTTACTTTGTTTTACACTTGGTCGAAATTTTGTAGTCGTTTTCAGTTTTTTCCTCCAATAGCTTGGTCTTGCTAAACAAGAAACAAGAGATAAGATGCATGTTTATAAGGCCTCTATTGTCACCGTTCATTAATAAAAGACGAATAATTAATATATCGGAGGATATATATGTTTATACTCTATATATGTAGGTTTTATTGCCGTGCGAGGCATTGTTATCTGTATGAATAAAATGCCATGTTATGTGGTAAGAGTATTACGGAGGATTGCATGCAGTACGAGTACTATACAAGCTAGCCTGCACTCCCCCCCCCCCTCCCTTCGATAGCCACTATACGCAGGCTACAAGCTTGCAATTCGTTGGCACCTAACTTAACACTCTTGTCAACAAAAACGTTTTTCGAAATTAAAAATTGAAATTGCTTCTAAATATTCCACATTGTTGAAAATTTTGAAAGCAAAATTGAACAACAGTTCTCAGAGACGTTCAGAAGGAAATTATTTCTTTGAAATTGAATTTGTGTGAAAACTCTAAGTTATATCCAATTGTAACGGAAATTTGGAAAGTTCGACAAATGAAATTTGGTAAAAATATTCGTACAGTATCAGTAATTTCAACTTCGTGTACTTCGACATAAACCAACAATCTGGGTCATCCTGGGCAAAATCGTAATATATCTTGTTAGCCGAAAATTTCATCTTCATGGAGTCTTTTGCTGTTAAAGTTACCAAATGTGATGTCACAAGAGGCATTCCTTTTGTTACTTGCCACAAAAATGCCTCTTGTGACATCACAACTTTAACAGCAAAAAAGTCCATGAAGATGAAATTTTCGGCTGGCAAGAGATATGATTTTGATCAGGAAGATGCAAATATTACGAATATGTAAAATCCCCACGTGAGATAGGCATTTTGAGACTTTGGAGCAATTCGTCATATTCATGGTCTTGACTCATAATGTACTCGAATGATCTATCTAAACGTTTGTGATAAAACAAGTCACAAGATCGAGAGGCTATAGCAACTCTATAGAAACTCAAAATCGTAATGAATCTAAACTCCAGATACTGTAAATCAGGGGTGGAAAATGTATCGGACCACGGGACCATTGGTCCCAGAAAATGTTTGGGTTCCCAGAAAATATTTCAAGTTCCAGTAGCACTGTAGCAGAGAAAGAAAATGTGAAGAAAATTTTGATAAAAGTGAAAGAAATTTAGACAGGAAAGTAGAACATGTTTAGCCCATTAAGGCGCAAGAGTCTCCAGAGTAAAATAACAAATTAGGGCGCACCAGGGCACAAATAATGGGTTAATGTTCCAGTCTGATCCAGTGAATGACGGTACCAGGACAAATTTGAATTATTTTGAAAAGAAATACTTAGCCCATACTTATAAAAAACAATGTTAATCATGTAAAATATCATTACATATTGGTTAAAAGAGCTTCTATTTATCTCACTCTAGTTCATTTTTTATAATTGCTAAATTCATTGCTAAAAAGAACATGAACTGGCAGAAATTTTTTTGGTTTTGGGTCTACGGTCCCAGAAAGAAAAATATTTTTTCCACCCATGCTGTAAATATATAATTCTATACTAACCTTGTACTCTCAATACTGTGGTTTGATTTTCTCCCAGACCACCGGCTTTATTTACTGGAACACAGGTGTACGTGCCATTATGTCGAAGACTTACTTCATCAATCTTGAAATAACCGTTTACCATATTAACAAGGTGGTGTCCATTATGCTGAAGGCTATAGCGGCTGATAGGAGGACTTCCCTTAGCAGTACAAGTGAAGATAACACTCTGACCTTCAAATATTGTACCATCAAGGGCAGTATTGTGCACAAAATCAACATCATGTGGTCGGCCTAAAATTGGAAAAAATACTATAATCCTGAACCAGCTTGGCAAAAATATATACAGTAGGTAAAAGTCTAAAACTTAAAAGAGTTCAATTCAATTCAGTTTTTTTGTCAGTGCGTTTACGTAAACATTTGCAAACGATTGTATCATCCAATGTTTTCATGCCTGGGTGCCCCTTGGAGAGTTTGGGAGAGCTTCGCTCTGTAATTCAGGCAACGCTAAATTGCGGGTGATATACTAACATGGCTTCTCTCACTCTTCAAAAATTTAACAATAATCATATTTATGGAGGAAGGCCGTCACGAAGGTATGGTCTTATAAAATATATTAGGTGGAAGGTGATTAGACGTCCGACAATTTGTAGGGATATTTATAGTTTTATGAATATAGGGATATTTAGTAGGAATAGGTTTTTCGGGGTAGGATTAGGTTTTTTAGGGTTATGATGGTTTTTAGGGTTAGCATTAGGGCAATGTTGTCGGACTTATGTATCCACTTTGTATTAACAATGATGGGAGTGTACCAGGCAATTTTAGTCAGTTCAATGTACAGCTATGAAAGTAACTAAAGTATCTATGAAAGTAACTATGAAAGTGAAACTATATATTTAGTTATTTAAATGAACTTCGAAAATGATTGGAGATGGTAATTTAGAGCTCTTTCATATCTCACGTCGTTTTTTAAATATTAAACTTCTGTGATATACACATGAATAACCTACAGCACAGTATGATGTCAAGATGTTTCTACATTTTTAGAAAATCAGGAAATTAGAAACAGTAAATTAATTTGGGATCGCTATTTAGATGTAATAATACTAGGTACGTGTCGTGTCGCACAGTGCAAAGTTTCAAGTAATTTTATTTTCGATTTTTTATGACGATTGACGAAGATATTTTATTTTGTTTCCGTTGGCGAGTTCCGAACATTTGATTCGGATAGTTTACGCATCCGGCGATTATACGAACGTCTACGAGTTACGTCATAAAACGTCATAAATCTGTGGACAAACATCCATGATCGTAATTTAAAGTCGATTGACTTTGCAGTGGCTCATGTCTGAAATGTAATTCACTCAAGTACTTGTCAAGTGCTCGAGATTAATACACCCCAATTGGAAATCCTGAAAAGTTCAGGATTCTTGTTCTCTTCTTGAAAACTCTATACCGAAGAGAAACCCCTTGTCAAGCCAGGAAAAATGTCCTGTATTTTTACATTCGATGGTGTGGAATCCAAGTACTCGAGAACATGTCAAGTACTCAAGTGACTGGAAAGTTCATATATGTTACGCAGAGGAACTGCTGCGCGCAGTTTTGTTGATTTGGCGTATAAATGGTATAATTATATAGTTTCCCATCTAAATTAGCTGCAACCTTCTAGAGTCCAGTCGGCAAAATATTTGAGAAAATCACTGGCGTGTATCTTCGGCGAACAATAAACGAACCTTCCACGTAAAAGATTAAGTAAATGTCACTTACAAATCATTTCATCACCACGGGTGTCGTTCAAATATTACTTACCGTTGTTTCATCGCTCTACTCTTCAGTCTCTTCGTCAGTTAGTGTGTATAAATCTTCACACTTCGTCACCGGCCTTAAATTAGGCAACCTCGTACCCAGGGCCTATCTCCGCCCGCCGCCGACCGGGGGGTCGGATTAAGGGTTGCCGGGTTGTCGGATTAAGGGTTGCCGACCGGGGGTCGGATTAAGCCGAGAGGCTAGGATTAAGGGTTGGATTATGGTTAGGGTGTCTTTTTATTATAACATGAAGTTTTACCAATTGGTCAGCGAAACACCAAGTAATAACCGCCCTCCTTAGGCATACTTAGCCGCTTTACCCTCCTTAGGGTCTCATCTCCGCTCGCCAAGGCGGTGGCGAGCGGAGATGAGACCCTGGGTACGAGGTTGAGCCCTCATCAGTTATCCTTAGCCCTCCGATCCTTATGCATACTTAGCCCTCCTGCTGGAACAATTAGATGGCACAAAACTGAAATCATAATACATGCACACTGTATGGTGTTGTTCTAATGATCCAAGACCTAAGGTTACAATATCCCCTTCCACGAATGTATTATGGCTTAGGTATAGTACATTTTCGTTATCAATTTTTTTTGCCCAACCCCCCCCCACTCAAAAATCTAATGGTCAGTCCCTTAATTAACGCAACCTCGTAAACGAGGTTGTAATTAACGCACTTCCGCATCAAAATTACTAGGCGCCTGGCGTCCGCCTACAATCAAGGAAACAGTAAGTGGGGTATAATTATGTGTTTTTCCAAGCCAACGCAATTTGACATGTTTACATGAGGCGGTAATTTTACAAGCCCAATTAGACTAAGCAGCCCGAGTAATAATAGCACTACAGGTGTATACACAGCACTAAATTAAGGTATACCGTCTTGTTTCTTTTTAATCGTCAAACTAACAGCAGTAAAGGTTTCCTTTCAATATTATTTCTGTTAAAGTGTCTATGTCAAAATTTGCAGGGACTGTTGCGTTTTCTAAATCGTCTTGACGCGTAGAATGACAGTGATATGAAAAGTGATAAGGCACCGATGCGATCGCCGTGTTACCTGTACAGCTGGGTGTATAAAAAAAGCGCAACCTCGGAATTTTCCCAAGAAATCCTAGGGGCGAAAATATTAGTTAAAGGTGCAGTCCATGTTGTGATATTTCAAATGTTGAGGACCTCACATGTAAACAAACTTTAACGGAATAGATTTGCGACGGTTCGAAAGCGAGTATTCGTTAAAGGTGACGAGGGCACGCGTGTTAGTTTGATATATTAACAACATTTAGGAACCAAATAGCTTCTTATAACACGCTTTTTGGACGGAAAAGCCCAAGCGTGGGAATAAAATCCGCAATACTTCATGTTCAAACGGCTTACTGTATATTTTGCGAAACGAAATGGTTTCGTTCAACGAAACGGTTTCGTTCAACGAAACGAAATGGTTTCGTTCAACGAAACGAAATGGTTTCGTTCAACGAAACGAACTGTATGATGTATCCGCTTTTTGTCCCAACCCTTCGCAAGATACGGATAAACGTACAAAACGCAGATGAACGCAATTTTGTTGATATATATTATGCTTTTCCCGTACTTTTTAACGAGTTTATTACGCCTTTTCTTTATTCAATATATGATTCATACGACAATATGTGACATTATACATAAACATTAAACATGTTTTGATTAGTGGCGTGGTTATCATGCAGGTTTCGCCGGTTCACAGATCAACTACACGCCATTGAGTATTATTATTATTATTATTATTATTTAATCTTATTTCGATACGGTAGCTCTTCAGGCTATACAAAGTCTGCTTTCCAAGAGGCCGTATTAGGGCGTATAATGCTAAAATTATTTACAACCATAGCGTTTACATCTGTCCCTGAGACGAGCCTTAAATTCCCCCAAGGAAACGCGTTTGTCTCATGAGGGACAGATGTATAAAACTGTTTATATGAGAGGAGCCCGGTAAGTGAGATGATTTCTGGCTCGCGTTTATATGGGAAAAATTCATCCAGCTTACCGAGATGATTTCAGCGCCAACGCCGCCAAACAATAGACGGTGTCGGCATCCTTTGAAAATTCATCTCGGTAAGCTGGCCAGCCCGACTGCGAGTGTTTTTATATGAGAAATTCTGCTTACCGAGATCTCGCCTCTCTCAAGCGAGATCTCGCTAACCGGGCTGGCCCGCTTGTCCATATAAACGCACCGGAATTTTTAACAACAATATAAGTATACTGTAACTACGCGGTGAGATCTCGCTTTACCGAGCTAGCTCGCCTCCCATACTATTTATGTAAATAATTTTAGCATTATAATACGGCCTCTTGGAAAGCAGACTTTGTATAGCCTGAAGAGCTACCATATCGAAATAAGATTAAATAATAATAATAATAATAATAATAATAATACTCAATGGCGTGTAGTTGATCCATGTGAACCAGCGAAACCTGCATGATAATCAAAACACGTCACTAAATCACTAACAAAACATGTTTAATGTTTAATTATGTATATTATGTCACATATTGTCGTATGAATCATATATTGAATAAAGAAAAGGCGTAATAAACTCGTTAAAAAGTACGGGAAAAGCATAATATATATCAACAAAATTGCGTTCATCCGCGTTTTGTACGTTTATCCGTATCCGGCGATCCGCGTTTTGTACGTTTATCCGTATCCGCTTTTTGTCCCAACCCTTCGCAAGATACATCATACATTTCGTTTCGTTGAACGAAACCATTTCGTTTCGTTGAACGAAACCATTTCGTTTCGTTGAACGAAACCATTTCGTTTCGCAAAATACAGTAAGCCTGTTCAAACTAGTTAACGGCCTTCGGAATTGATGTAAACAATGACTCGTTGCCTTTCTGGTCTGGTTGCCTGTAAAGCTATAATAACTGTTAAAAATCAGCTGTAAAGTTATAACGAAAGGAGACAGTAATATCAGTCAGTATAAGGTTTTGCGAAATATTGAATAACTCGAGCTCCAAGCTTGCAAACCGCACGTCGAACCACAAGTGGCCCAAGCTCGCTGTGTGCCTCTGTGTATTATGCTTGGAATTTTTATTCGATTTGTCAAAATGAGAGGATATTTTCATCTATTATTTACAGTTTATTGTTACAATATAATGAAATAATGTGTAGTTATATCTACGATAAGGTGTATGTATGATCAGTGTCTGTTCGGTAATATTTAGGACATTTACGGCGCGAAAATATAATGGCCATAACTCGGGCCATATATAACCATATATTAAATTTGTTTATATCGAACATTATACTAAGAATATTCAACAAAATAAACATTTATTAATATTGTTGTTCTACCTACATGTTTATTGAATCGGTATCTGATCTCACGGTGAGATCGTGGGACTGGGAACATTCCTCGGGGGCAAGATGCCGTGAACAATATGGTTTTAACTGCACAATAATGTGACATTTAGCGGCAAAATTTAGCGGCCTTGTTTCTATAATTATTATTACAAGTAATAACGCGGATAACTACTCAGAGTAACTTCACGCAATATTTTCTCCTGTATTCTCGGCTCAGATCAGTTAGCATAGTTCCAGACCGATTTTGTAAACAAGAAAGAACTTCCACCCCCTTCTTATAATGAGCCTTCTAAAAGTTGTAAGAATATCAACAGGAATCTCGATATTAAAGCAATATTAATTGATTGACGATGGTTTATTATGAAGCTAACAACCTGATTGATGAAAACTATAATAGGCCGATTCATGTAAAGCCAACATTTGTTTGCTATTCGTAATGTAGAATCTCTTAAACCAAAAAAACTAATATGCAGTAAAGGCAAATTAATTTTTATCGAACTCGACCGGAAATCACTTGGGTATTGTTGTTTATACTCTCCCAGTACGAATAGAAAAAATCATTATTTTACTGACCTAACAAATCCATACGATCTCTTTTACCACAGGTTTCTTTGACGCGTCGAAATCCATACAAGTTGAGTTGTCGAATAAAACTGGAAATATTTTTAGTTTTGAAAACATTTCTATCGTAGCTTTCGAGCACCTTTGCTGTGAACTTCACAGGATTGTCGATGATGATGAATTGACTCCAACGAATGACAGATAGCGTTTCATCGTTTACCAGAGACCACAGTTTGTACAAGAACGAGTTTAAATTCTCCATTGGCTTTTTAGAAGGTTTCTCTCCTTGATGGTTATTCTATAGTTCGCGAGAACACATCTCGGTAAGGTGAACTTAATATATACGTTCGAACTACAGTCGTTTGTTTGTTTGTTAAAAATTGGCAGAAAAAATGAGAATAAAATACGGGTTTTAAATACCTTGGGTGCCAGTGGTTCTTCTTCGCTCGTTGCGGGATAACGGGGGCACGCGAGGATGCGAGGCGGTAAAAGTGAAAAGCTTAAAGTACGTGTTTCAACTTTTAAGCATCGAATAAAATTCTGTTTTCTTTGCCTAGGTAACCGGGAATTAAGTAACATTTTATTCTTTTATTCTACTACCAAAGTGATATTATGGTCATGAAAAGTGGAAAATATTTTCGACTTACCATCTTTTGGCAGCTGATTCTAGTCCGACATCAAACACGTGTTTTGCCGTAAAATTTTTGCGCATGCTCTAGCGGGGTGTTTTAGGCGAACAGGCCGTACAAGATAATTTATTTGTCAACATTGAGCATGCCTATGGTTGTACAGAATTTAATACTTTCATAAAACCTGTCATGACTTGACTTCCTACCAATACGTATTTGATGTCTGTAGATGCTGTATTTTAAACGTTTTCAAATCCGGCTAAATTCCGTTTACGTTTACATTATTTGCGCAATTTGATTGCCAACGTAACGCTATTTGACTAGCCTGGCGCTTCATAAAGGAGTATGTCCTTAATTTTCCGGTGATGCGCCGATACATCGTCTATCACCAGATAAAAGCACAATCCTGCAGTTTAATTGGTGGTCCCGGTATCATGTGGTACATATATATTCTTTTGCGCGAATTTTCATTCAAGGGCTTGGAGTCAAGGCGATCTTCCGGTTATACAAGACTATATCGAAGACTTATTGTTCGCTTTATGAAAATCATATAGAAGATTTACACGAGGTGTGATTAATGTTTGATAGTTTCAACGGCCACGCATGCCTACAACACATTTGTTCAACTTTTGCTCCTAAGATTTCTACATTCTGTGAGCAAAATTGTGCACAAATTACACGAGACGTGGTTACATTTGGATAGTCTCAAGTACAACGCATACAGAACAGATTTGATCGGCTTTGGCTCAATTTATGCACAACTTACACGAGATGTGGTTACATTTGGACAGTTTTAAATAAAAGCTTTCTTAAACTTGTTTTCCTCAGTAGAATAACCAACCTTTCCCTCTCTAATTTTGAACAATTTTCAAATGCCACGCCTAGAAAACAGATCGCTCTTTCTTTTCACATTGTCATTTTAACTTTCTGTGGAGATAAGTGGTTCAGCAGCGGTAGCTACGTGGCAGATTACAATTATATATATATATTCTTGAATTTAATTGATTATTTTCAGAAGTCAGGAGTACTACAGGCATAAAGCTTGAATACCCCGAAGCCAAGATTCAGCCAATACGATTAATCGATTATTAATCGATTGTTGACGACGATTGCGGATATGAAGCAATGGGCGGAGCCCTATTTCTGTTTGAAGGGCCTGGATGTAATCCGCAGAAAAGCGGCCTGACCAAAGAAACAACAGTCGGTTTTCTTTGATGTACCGCGGGATATATATAGCATAATATCCATGAATACTAATTAGATAAGAAATGAAGGAAAACACTAGGGAAATCTTTGTCCAAGGTGGATAAAATGGACAAAACTTTGTTGGAAAACCTCCTCACTCGTGAAATAAGTCAGATAATGCCCTCGAACGTTGCGCTCTCTCACTTATTGGCTTCCGAGTCGGCTTGCAACCCGTGTTTTTTTAGCGTTAAAAACCGAGCCAATAACCGTAGTTTTCGTGTGTAAAATTGATGGACAGTTATTCACACATTTCCTAATGATTTCTCGCTGTTAGCTTGGTTTCGACAAGATACAGATAGCAAAATGGGTAAAGGTCTTCTACTCTTGCTTAATTTGATGGCAACCCAATTGGCTATATCGTGTGTGTCACGACCTAGTGGCCAAACAACACGTCCAACACGGACGAAGTTTTATCTTCACGAAAGATTTCCGGACGTGAACGAATTTGCAGAACGTGGTAGCGGTAATCCAACAAAGCCAATCGCATATGGATCGGCTGAATACAAAAAACTAGCGATAAATTTTAATGGTGCAGATATAATTTTCAACGAATATGGTAGTCGGCGAATGAATAGGGTAGGTTTGTAATGTATAACGTCTTGTTGTTTTCCTTTCCATTGATTGCTATTAAATCAGTCACCGAGTGTAAATGCCAAATATCAGTGAATAGGTTTCAGCTCTGTCGTTACTTGTCTTTCTTGCTTTGAGTCGTTTCATTTGTGGATGTCATTCCATTCAAAGCCGTTTACTTCAAAATCAAATACTCCGATCACCATTCACCGCTTTTCTTTACTCTTTCCCTTTTTTCTAGAGGTGCAGGGAAGCGCTAAACGATCTGGCAAAATTAATCAAAGTCGAATGGCCCGACGTACGGCTAAAAGTACTCGCTGCTTGGAAACCCAAAAAAACAACCTGCTCGTTGCATTACGAAGGCCGTGCTGTCGATATCATCACTTCTGATATAGATAAATCCAAGTTGGGTCTGCTTGCGAGACTTGCAGTTGAAGCTGGCTTTGATTGGGTTTATTATCTTAAATTCAGAGTCCATGCTTCTGTTAAATCTGGTGAGTATTTTTTGTTCTGTAAATAGTTAATTCCAGAAAATAGCGTATCCTCATTAGTTCTTATGTTTGGGCACGTCAATCTGCAACCATTTATTAGTACTCTGTGGAACGCTCTTTTATCTCGTTTTGTAGATGGCAAAGGTCAGAGTAATTTTAATAGAACAGGGTGTTACTCGACGTTTCCTCTGGAAGGTGGTACAAAGAAGGTACAAAGCTCCACAAGCCGCGCTGGCCGACTTGTCTACAGGAAAGTTGTCAGTATGTTTACCGACAGCCTAATAAGTTGTTATGTTATTTTCAATGTACTTTTGAACTGGTATTGAATTTTAATTGAAATAGGTGGGGGACAGCGTTGCAAATTCCAACGGTCATAATTACTCCTTCATTTTCGAGCGCGTAATGCCTTCAAATCTTAACAAGAAACAAAGTAAAGGTTTGAAGGCATTACGCGCTCGAAATTGAAGGAGTTATCACCGTTTGAATTTGCAACGCTGTCCACCTGCACGTAGGTACAATAAAAAGTTGATTTTGTTTTAAACTTTTTATATTATTATCTTTTTATATTATCTTTTTATATTTTTATCGTATTTTAGAACATGTCATACAGAAGCACCAAAACCAGTAGAATTTCGTAGAAAAACGCAAATCCCCCGTCCACACGAAAACGCTAAACGTTTCAAAAACGACATTTACTTAGCATGCCATATTGAACATTTATCTCTGAAGACTTTGTCCGTTGGCGTTTTCAAAAAGTTCCCTTTTCTCCGTCCACACACGAGCAGAAAAGTATCTTCAATCTCCATTATATTTCTTTTCCCAGGGAAAATGAAATATAAAATGAAATGACAACAGCCAATAAAATTATCATCATTTGTACTACATATGTCTTAAAAATAATGATTTATGGGACTCAAAATACGGGAAATATCATTTCAGAGACCGTAGATTCAAGTATTTACTGGGGAAGCATGCCCCCGCACCCACTAGATCACGGCTTTTTTATTTTTGGAGCCCCAACATTTCCGTATGCCCCGGCCCGTTGGATGCCTTAGGGGCTGTTTATATGGGAGACGTAAGCGAGATCTCACCGCGTAGTTATATTGTTGTTAAAAATTCCGGTGCGTTTATAATAATGGACATCAACCGAGATGAATTTTCAAAAGAATGCCGACGCCGTCTATCATCTCACTTGAAATCATCTCGGTAAGCGGGATGAATTTTTCCCATATAAACGCAAAAGACGGACTAGATATTTGGCTTTTTGTTATAATTTGTATTCCGTTGCTTGTATTCGGATAGTCCTAACAGTAACCTGGTTCCTCTCATGTTTACCCTCGTTAAATTGAAGTATTTCTTCTTCTCCAACTATTCTAGGGCCACAACTAGATTGTATGCAAATGACACTAACTTAACTGCATCTGGTTCTAATATCCTTGAAATTAGATCGATGTTAGACAAGGATATTGAACGTCTGGTGGAGTGGCTTTATGCTAACAAACTCACATTGAATGTAACGCGAAGCGACACTTTCCTTTGTCGGCATAGCAGAACCGATAAAGAAGGCAGCAAAGAGTGAGTGTCAGGGTAGTGCTTTGCGCGCTTGTTTTCTTCTTGGCGGCCATTTTATGGGACGCCTATTTCAGTTCACAAACGAATCCGTCGATATTTCATCAATCTTCTTATAAATTATCCCTTTTCAAGTTTTCTAAGAAGTAAATATACCTGAGTTATCAATTATTGTGATATTTTTCGTAAAATTGATCATTTACTATAGTAATCGTTTCGATACTAGCAAAACACTTTACGTATAAGAAAGAAAAAACAGATTACAATCTTCGTAATACTTCAAATGCTGTTTGTTTGCCAAATCCACGTACGAATAATATGAAAAAGAGTTTCATATATGATGGGGCATCTATATGGAACTCTTTGCCCACAGAAATTAGTGAGAGCAAGACCCTGTCATACTTCAAACATAAAATCGCTACTCATACCTTTGAATAAGCTTTATGTAAATATAATGACCACGTAAATATTGACACTTCTAAATAGCCTTTAAATTTACTATATATATTAAAATATATAAATTATCTTGTTCTTTACTTGGTGTGCACTCCACTGACCTATATATAACTGTGAATGTTTAAAACTGTTATGCGTGGGTTAGTGGTGCATACCAGTTACTTACTTTTTACTATACTCAGTATAGCATATAAATTATCTATTCTGTACTTGGTGTGCACTCCGCTGACCTATGTATAACTATGAAAGGTCTGTTTGAAACTGTTATATATATAGGTCAGTGGAGCGCACCCACTACTTACTTTGTACTATAGCTTATAAATTTTCTTTACTTAGTGTGCACTCCACTGACCCATATATGATCGTTATATAACCATTACATGTAAGTGGTCGGTTGTATAACTGTTATATATGGGTCAGTGGAACACGCCCATCGTGGAAATCAGGTTTGTTGACGTTGTAAGCGTGTTTAAATAAAGTTATCTATCTATCTATCTATACATAGAAGCTGCTACGAGCGCTTCGCTTCCGAAGCGTGGAAGGCCGGGTTATGCTGCTGAAACAGCGCGAATAAGTTTGCGAATGGAAGTGTTTGATGAGTGACTAGTAAAGAAATATATTTTGTTTCTTCTGATGTTTTGTTCAATTGAATTTTCAAAGATTCAGGAACTAAAGCCATCCGTGCCAGCTTGTTCATCAGAAACGGCGTTGCGCGCGGCCCGCAGTGGTTCACAAACAAGCGAACCGCAGGCTGTTCAAATCGTCTTGAACATTAACTTCATAACGCCTCGAAGTCAGGATCGGACTACAATTTCAACATTTCCAAATAAATCTAGAGTTCACATGCAAATTATATAGTTCTAACGATGCGATTCGTATGAAAACAAAAACACAAGCGCGCAAAGCACTACCCTGACACTCACATAATGTCTCGATCAATTCCAAGCGTGACCATGCCCCCCCTGGGCATTTGATGGGCATTTATCGACTCTCCAGCTCCCCCGGTATTTGGCGCTCCGCTGAAAGAAAGTAGATGCGTATCCCATAGTCACTAAGTTTGAGGCAATGCCAATATAGTTGCCAGTGAATTTCCAAAATTCGTTGGCACACTGCACATTTCATATTAAACGAAGTCCGATCCTTTGCTCTAAATATTTCAATGATGTAATATTTGTGTCCGGTATACGAAGTAGCAGCCCCAAACGAACGTGCATATTTAAAACGTAAACAAATGCCAAAAAATCGCATGCCAACCGCTATTTAACCATGTTTATTTTAGTACACCAAGTCTGCGAAACGTTTGAGTTCAGAAGATGGCGGATGCACCGGATGGCACAATTGCTTTGGAAAATTTCGAGGGAAGTTTGTGGCTTCTTGGCTCTTTTATTTGAAAAACTTTTATTATATGCCCGTGGGTGGGGAATTTGCATCTATTTCAAGAGCCCAACGTGGGGATTTTGTATCATTAAGTTGACTCCACGATGGGGCATTTGCAGTGCTCTGACGCCAAAATGTCAAATGCCGTCAAACGCGCGGGGGGGGGGGGGGGGGGGGATGGTCACGCTTGGAATTGATCGAGACATAACTAACGCTTGTTATTAATTTCAGTCAGTTTGGCACGGGCAGGGACACTCCTCGGAAAAAAGCGTGATTGCAGTAATCTCTTAAAAAAAGATTGCAGTAATCTATATTTCTTTTCCCAGGGAAAATGAAATACAACAGCCAATAAAATTATCATCATTTGTACTACATATGTCTTAAAAATAATGATTTATGGGACTCAAAATACGGGAAATATCATTTCAGAGACCGTAGATTCAAGTATTTACTGGGGAAGCATGCCCCCGCACCCACTAGATCACGGCTTTTTTATTTTTGGAGCCCCAACATTTCCGTATGCCCCGGCCCGTTGGATGCCTTAGGGGCTGTTTATATGGGAGACGTAAGCGAGATCTCACCGCGTAGTTATATTGTTGTTAAAAATTCCGGTGCGTTTATAATAATGGACATCAACCGAGATGAATTTTCAAAGGAATGCCGACGCCGTCTATCATCTCACTTGAAATCATCTCGGTAAGCGGGATGAATTTTTCCCATATAAACGCGAGCCAGAAATCATCTCGCTTACCGGGTAGCTCGGTAACCGGGCTAGCTCGCCTCTTATATAAACAGCCCCTTAGTGGGTATAGGGCAAATTTTTCACGCCAGCGACTTTCCAGGCTGGTAAGGGCGGGGAAGGAAATGAGCATATACGGAAAGCATACAGAAACGAATCACGCCCATTCAGCTAATATAATTAATCAAATGTCAAACCGACCACCGCCTTGCCCCCAACGCTTACCCGACCCCAAACCCTAAAAAACCGCAGGCTAGACTATATACGTGAACTCGTTGTTGGAAGACCTCATACGTGGAAATCTGTCTCGATCGAAAAGCCAAGAGCAACCTTGAAGTAAAAAGCTCGCCTGTAAAATACTGCTCGCAGGCTATGGAATTGCTTATATTCTACTTGTTTGTTGTACCTTTGTCTGTGGTTTATGCGACCAACGACGAGACGCTCGTCTGTGAGCCGTTAAAGATAATATTCTGCCAAGAAATTGGATATAACATGACAACAATGCCAAATCGCAATCAAATGGAGGCAAAGCAGTCAATACAGACTTATAGACCTTTGGTCGAAATGAAATGCGCCCCAGACGTTAAACGTTTCATATGTGCGACATTTGCTCCAATATGTAGTCCCTATCTGCGCTACCCAGTGTTACCTTGTCGGTCAATGTGCGAAGAAGTCAAGAAAGGATGCATAAAACTGATGAATCGATTTGGTTTTGAATGGCCCGACTCTCACAAATGTAGTGGATTCCCCGAGTTCTCCTCAACAGGAAAGATTTGTATGAAGCCAAACCGCCAACACGTGTTTCATTCGTCCAAACCGACGCAAACTGTTTCGGTACCTTCCGGTAACGCAAAAGACGGACTAGATATTTGGCTTTTTGTTATAATTTGTATTCCGTTGCTTGTATTCGGATAGTCCTAACAGTAACCTGGTTCCTCTCATGTTTACCCTCGTTAAATTGAAGTATTTCTTCTCCAACTATTCTAGGGCCACAACTAGATTGTATGCAAATGACACTAACTTAACTGCATCTGGTTCTAATATCCTTGAAATTAGATCGATGTTAGACAAGGATATTGAACGTCTGGTGGAGTGGCTTTATGCTAACAAACTCACATTGAATGTAACGCGAAGCGACACTTTCCTTTGTCGGCATAGCAGAACCGATATAGAAGGCAGCAAAGAGTGAGTGTCAGGGTAGTGCTTTGCGCGCTTGTTTTCTTCTTGGCGGCCATTTTATGGGACGCCTATTTCAGTTCACAAACGAATCCGTCGATATTTCATCAATCTTCTTATAAATTATCCCTTTTCAAGTTTTCTAAGAAGTAAATATACCTGAGTTATCAATTATTGTGATATTTTTCGTAAAATTGATCATTTACTATAGTAATCGTTTCGATACTAGCAAAACACTTTACGTATAAGAAAGAAAAAACAGATTACAATCTTCGTAATACTTCAAATGCTGTTTGTTTGCCAAATCCACGTACGAATAATATGAAAAAGAGTTTCATATATGATGGGGCATCTATATGGAACTCTTTGCCCACAGAAATTAGTGAGAGCAAGACCCTGTCATACTTCAAACATAAAATCGCTACTCATACCTTTGAATAAGCTTTATGTAAATATAATGACCACGTAAATATTGACACTTCTAAATAGCCTTTAAATTTACTATATATATTAAAATATATAAATTATCTTGTTCTTTACTTGGTGTGCACTCCACTGACCTATATATAACTGTGAATGTTTAAAACTGTTATGCGTGGGTTAGTGGTGCATACCAGTTACTTACTTTTTACTATACTCAGTATAGCATATAAATTATCTATTCTGTACTTGGTGTGCACTCCGCTGACCTATGTATAACTATGAAAGGTCTGTTTGAAACTGTTATATATATATAGGTCAGTGGAGCGCACCCACTACTTACTTTGTACTATAGCTTATAAATTTTCTTTACTTAGTGTGCACTCCACTGACCCATATATGATCGTTATATAACCATTACATGTAAGTGGTCGGTTGTATAACTGTTATATATGGGTCAGTGGAACACGCCCATCGTGGAAATCAGGTTTGTTGACGTTGTAAGCGTGTTTAAATAAAGTTATCTATCTATCTATCTATACATAGAAGCTGCTACGAGCGCTTCGCTTCCGAAGCGTGGAAGGCCGGGTTATGCTGCTGAAACAGCGCGAATAAGTTTGCGAATGGAAGTGTTTGATGAGTGACTAGTAAAGAAATATATTTTGTTTCTTCTGATGTTTTGTTCAATTGAATTTTCAAAGATTCAGGAACTAAAGCCATCCGTGCCAGCTTGTTCATCAGAAACGGCGTTGCGCGCGGCCCGCAGTGGTTCACAAACAAGCGAACCGCAGGCTGTTCAAATCGTCTTGAACATTAACTTCATAACGCCTCGAAGTCAGGATCGGACTACAATTTCAACATTTCCAAATAAATCTAGAGTTCACATGCAAATTATATAGTTCTAAGGATGCGATTCGTATGAAAACAAAAACACAAGCGCGCAAAGCACTACCCTGACACTCACATAATGTCTCGATCAATTCCAAGCGTGACCATGCCCCCCTGGGCATTTGATGGGCATTTATCGACTCTCCAGCTCCCCCGGTATTTGGCGCTCCGCTGAAAGAAAGTAGATGCGTATCCCATAGTCACTAAGTTTGAGGCAATGCCAATATAGTTGCCAGTGAATTTCCAAAATTCGTTGGCACACTGCACATTTCATATTAAACGAAGTCCGATCCTTTGCTCTAAATATTTCAATGATGTAATATTTGTGTCCGGTATACGAAGTAGCAGCCCCAAACGAACGTGCATATTTAAAACGTAAACAAATGCCAAAAAATCGCATGCCAACCGCTATTTAACCATGTTTATTTTAGTACACCAAGTCTGCGAAACGTTTGAGTTCAGAAGATGGCGGATGCACCGGATGGCACAATTGCTTTGGAAAATTTCGAGGGAAGTTTGTGGCTTCTTGGCTCTTTTATTTGAAAAACTTTTATTATATGCCCGTGGGTGGGGAATTTGCATCTATTTCAAGAGCCCAACGTGGGGATTTTGTATCATTAAGTTGACTCCACGATGGGGCATTTGCAGTGCTCTGACGCCAAAATGTCAAATGCCGTCAAACGCGCGGGGGGGGGGGGGGGGGGGGGATGGTCACGCTTGGAATTGATCGAGACATAACTAACGCTTGTTATTAATTTCAGTCAGTTTGGCACGGGCAGGGACACTCCTCGGAAAAAAGCGTGATTGCAGTAATCTCTTAAAAAAAGCGTGATTGCAGTAATCTATATTTCTTTTCCCAGGGAAAATGAAATATAAAATGAAATACAACAGCCAATAAAATTATCATCATTTGTACTACATATTGTTTGGCGCTGAAATCATCTCGGTAAGCGGGATGAATTTTTCCCATATAAACGCGAGCCAGAAATCATCTCGCTTGCCGGGCCTGAAATAGCCTTCACCGGTTCCGGCCAAAAGATCGCTCTCAGCACGTTTTAACCTCCCATGGCACCCGTATCCGCGTTTTACTCTAACCAAGACCTGACGCTATATACAAGTTTACGCGTTTGTGAGGGGTGTTTCGAAAACGAAGACCTAAGTAAGACGAGTCTTCGTTTTCGTAATTACGAAAACGAAGACCCATATCATAAAACAAGGACTATTTATTAACATTTCTTAAAATTATTACCTTATTACTGTACTTTATGCATTGTGTTCTTCCACGTTTATTTCAATTTTAAATCTACCTGAGTCATAGACATTCACAGCTCGATGTTGAGTTTTATACAAGAGAAAATTATTGCGGGTTATTATTACTAATTATTGCTGGCGAGAAACCCCCAAAAAGATCACGAGATTATGTGAAGAACGACGCTGATTTGGAAAAGAACCATTTATGAACCATGTAGCCCCATTCAGTTTTAAAATATTACAGTTAGGATAACACAAGCTGACTTCGCCACACCATGAGTTGACCTTGATATATCCAGCGAAATATTATAGTAAAATTAATAAAAATAACAAACCCGTCTTATATCAAGGTCAACGCATCGGAATAAATCGAACCTACCTAATCCTCCGCAGACAACTCTCCCAAGGCTGTTTTGGCCGAGCCAGAGAAATGGGGCGAGGCGCGAGAGTTGCCTGCCAAAAATCGACATGGTCAGTGTGCTCTGCGCATATCAAACGCGCATACTAAAATGTACAATTATTTTGACAACTGAATAACAACAGTTGGCCTCGATTTAATTAGATATTAATGTGAATACAAAAAATACCCAAACGGAAAGAGCGCGAACGGGACTCGAGGATGTGGGAAATTGGAAACTGTAAATAAGAGTTCAAGGTCAAGTTGGACTGTAGACGGGGGGTGACGTATTGTGAATAATGATTGTGATCGGGACCGTGAGAAAAATAGGGACGTATTTATTCAAGAGCTGTGAATAAAGTTTATATTTAATCTACACATTGTGAATTGTGATTTGTCGTGAATAACAATAATCGCGGGGGCATTCGCGACACGTGGCACCTCCGACGGGATCTTTCGAGCGACTTTGGGAAAGTTCGAAAGATAAACAAACAACAGTCTTCGACTTACGAGAGACATGGACGTTGCCGTGGCAGCGCTCGAAACGAAGCTTATTCAGCTAAAAGTCGTCAAGACACGGACGGACGATGTAATAAAATCGGGAAATCGTGAGAGAATCGAGAGGCAACACAAAGCGCTAAAAGATCTAGTAAGGGAAACCGACCATTGCAGAGCAATCGTAGAAGAATTAAAGATAGCGGCGAAACAAAGCCTCGAACAAATAGAAGAATGGAATACAGAGCTTGAAAATATTATCGGTGAAGCAGGGTTAGCTGGAAAATACGGAGTCGGAGTGCCGGAGTGTGGAAAAGACGGAGTGTGGAATGGATGAGTCGGAGTGCCGGAGTGTGGAAAAGACGGAGTGTGGAATGGAAAAGACGGAGTGTGGAAAACACGGAGTGTGGAAAACACGGAGTGTGGAAAACGCGGAATATGGAAAACACGGAGTCGATGTGACGTATGTTGTCAGCGTGGAGTATGGAAAATAAGGAGTCTGTGACCTTCGTATGCCGTTCGGTAAGAGTTCGAACGGTTTGATAAACCGCTATTAAACTGGAACCTGTCGAACTGATTCAAAGCGTTTAAATGCGAAATAATCGAACACTACTCACTGATAATCTGGACGCAGACCGTTTGAACGCTTGCAGTTAAACGGTATGAACGCTTTGCTCAAAATTCATCCATTCAAATCGTTAGATTTCGAGAACTTCCCTCATTTCAAAACAGAGAGCTTGCTTGACACGGCGGGGCTAAAACGCGGGTGGTGGGTAGCAGATAGCGGGTACGAACAGGAAAAATATGTCCTTTTTAACAATAAATCTACCTAGGAAAAAAACATTCAATTCTGATATTACAGACCTTAAACAATAAATATTATTCAAAACTTTTGCGTTATGCTGTAAATAACAGCAAAAACGTTTAATTTATTTATTGTTAATATTAACCCCAAAATAAAACGACTTTGGGTTATCTCATCTGGGTTATCAAACGCTCGACTAAAACGTACGGACGCTAGTCAGCCGACTCTTTATATATCCGAGACTCGATCCTTAGACATTTAGTAATTTAGGCATGCAGTAAGTAAAAAAGGAAGTACTCTACTCATTCTACTTTGATGAGTCAGCAAATACTCTCAATTTTATATTTAGAATTATTTCGAATTTTATTATTTCAAAAAATTTTTATGAGGATATATGAGAAAAAGTTATTATTCGAAATGATGACCAACTCCCCCTGTTCTAAGAATGACTTTCCCACGATCTCGTTTAGGCAGTGACTTTCCCACGATCTCGTTTAATGTTTACAATGGAAGATTACTATTGATATTATAGGTTGCAGTTTGTAAATGTAAAGTATTTAAAACAACATGTTTTGATAAGATACGGTCTACCAATCTTCGAATTGAGCTGTAAGGTCTGTAATATCAGATTCGAATGTTTTTTTATTTTTCCTGTTCGTCTGCCCGACAAGCCGGAGACTGGTTTCCAGTACTTTTAATAAATGAGTTTCAAACGCTATTGCATAATAATATGCGTTGTTCTCTATTTTGGTAAATTCTTTAGGTCAGACATACATTGTTATTGAATGAATCGAGAGACCCCGTGTATGATCGATAATGTTTTTGCGAAACGCTTGCACTAACGGCTTAAAAACGGCTTTAAAACTAAAACGCGCAATACGAACTCCCTACTGCGGAGGAGGCTACGAACTCCCTTTGTTTTTGACCGTGCTAAATGTGAACATATCAATCAAATGTGTCAAAATGTAGTCGCACGTTTCACATTGAAAAGGAACCATTTTCAGGCTCTCGATTCATTCAATAACAATGTATGTATGACCAAAATAATTTACCAAAACGAAGAGCTCAAAAGAATAAAGAGAACAACGCATATTATTATGCAATAGCGTTTGAAACTCATTTATTAAAAGTACCGGAAACCAGTACAGGAAAGCAAACTGCAAGCGTTCCGAACGGTCTGCGTCCTGCAGACTGTCAGTGAGTAGTGTTCGATTATTTCGAACGTTAAAAACAAAGCGTTTAAACTCTTTGGACCAGGCATTTAAACGCTTTGAATCAGTTCGACAGGTTCCAGTTTAATAGCCATTCGAAAGGTTTGTTATATAATTTGAAACGGTTTATCAAACCGTTCGAACGCTTACCGAACGGCATACGAACGGTATTTACACGCGTTGAATGCTGCGGAAGCTAGAAGCTCTTGGCACCCCTCTCCCCCAAAGACCAGACCAGTACACAGCTGACTCCTTATTTTCCATACTCCACGCTGACAACAAACGTCAGACTCCGTGTTTTCCATACTCCGTGTTTTCCATACTCCGTGTTTTCCACACTCCGTGTTTTCACACTCCGTGTTTTCCATTCCACACTCCGTCTTTTCCACACTCCGGCACTCCGTACTCCGGCACTCCGACTCCGTATTTTCCAGCTAACCTACTGAATTCGATGGTTCGTTCCAGGATTGGCCACGCTTTTGGGGACAGTACTGTGAAACAATAGACAAAACCGCAATGGCCAGTGTTACCAAGTTTGCTTATTTGAGAGAATTGTTGTGTGTTAAGGTGAGGAAGTCAATCGAGGCTTTACCATTTTCACCGGAGGGATATAATCGAGCGAAGAGTATCTTGACTGAAAAATACGGCAAGGAATCCGAGATCATTAAAGCGTACGCAAAATAAATTTTGGAGCTGCCTTATCATTTCCGGAGCAAACATCAAGAAGATACACGAATTCAGCGATCGTTTGACATACTGCGTACAATCGTTGGAAACCATGGGCAAGTTGAAGCAAGTGGACGGCTATGTGTCATTGATTTTAGACAAACTGTCTGGAATAAGAGGTGATCTGGTGCGTACCGATGAAACGTGGGAAAGCTGGGATTTCGTGAAACTATGTGAAGCTTTGCGTTTGTGGGCGAGACGTAATCCTATAGACAGTCAACAGAAGGAGAAAGACTTCGACGCGCAAAATCGCCGCAGAGAGGGATCGAAGAAGCTCTATAACACTAGAGATCAACAACCAAAACAACGGAATTGCGTCTACTGTGAGGACACGTCTCATAAATCCGGGGAGTGTTCGAAGATTACTACATTAGACGAGAGAAAGCAAATGTTGGCAAAGAAAAGCTTATGTTTCAATTGTACTCGCGTTGGACACCGAGCCGCCCAGTGCCATAGCAAAGTGAATTGTCAGAGATGTGAACGTCGACATCATTCTTCCATTTGCACCGAACAAGAGAAGAAGAAGATCTTAACGGCCAACGGAAGTGGGGAAGGGACTTTTCCCGTGGTGATAGTAAAAGTGGACGGGATCGAATGCCGGGCCCTCATCGACTCTGGGGCCGGAAGCTCGTATGCTTCCGCCAAACTCATTGATCTACTCGATAAACAACCAGTTGACATCAAAGTCAAACAAGTGGACATGCTGTTAAGTACCAGTTTGACAAGAATGGAAACATATGAGACCACAGTAGAAGCTGTGAATGATGATTTCAAGATGGATGTGAAACTAATCAAAGTGAACAAAAGAGAACTGTTAACACTAGACAACCCTAGATACCAAGCCTTAATCGCCAAATATTCGCACTTGAAAGAGGTGAAGATGAATGATCGAGATATGAAGCCACAGCTACCAGTGCATGTGGTCCTTGGAGCTGGAGAATACGCAAGGATCAAGACAGAGCACAAACCACATGTTGGACGAGATGGTGAACCCGTTGCAGAGTTAACCAAATTGGGGTGGTTTATTATGTCGCCTGGACAAGAGTTCAACCGCAACCAAATGACGTTAACGCAGACAAGCCAACTAGATTACGAGGAGCTCTGTCGTCTTGATGTGCTCAGTTTGGCTGACACACCTGAACACGACCAGAAGGCGGTATATGGAGAATTCAGAGAGCAACTTGTCAGAAACGAAGAAGGCTGGTATGAAACTGGCCTACCGTGGCGAGGCGATCATCCCCCTCTACCGAATAACAAGCAAGGTAGTCTTCTGAACAACCTCACTCGAAAATTGCAAAGAAACGAAATGGCATCGGAGTATGATGACATAATCACTGATCAAAAGAAGAAGGGAATCGTTGGCCGGAGTTTTGTCTTTTTCAACAACATAAGTAAGATTTTCATTGCACATACGCCCACTACAGGTGCAGAATGAACTATTCATTGCAGAGCGAACACAATCAGATATTGGATTCACACCATACCCTGACCAACATCCTTTTTTTTAAATTCTGACATCTCCACTCTTATTACTCCATACTGCATAGCATTGTTGATCAACTGGACATACGATTGTAGATACATTTGGATGAGTGTTATTGAAATGTGCACAATAGAGTGTGGGAACTTGAGCACCACATGTTGTTTCCATTCTTCACGGAATTTTGGCCTCACTTTTTTATTAACAATTGTTTCCTGCAGCTCTTCTAAACTCGGGTGCATACCAACTTCCTCCTCAAAAGGAAATTTGTAATCACCGACTGGACCTTCCACAGCATTACATCGCGTAACCAACTCCCAAAGACATAGACTAAAGGCATACATGTCGATACGGAGAAAGGCTTCCCGGGAAAAGTTAATGGCTCCTTCCAACACCTCAGGTGCCATGTATCGTCTTGTACCAACCTGGCCATGTGTATCTCCAGGACCATTTTTACTGTCGAACTTAAGAGAGAGGCCAAAATCAGAGATGCAGCAAGTGAGATCATTTTTAACCAGCACATTCTTGCTCTTCATGTCACGATGAGCAATAGAAGGTTTCTGTTTTGGTATTTCAGCATGAAGGTAAGCCATCCCTAATGCCATGCCCTCCGCCATGAAAGAAAGACTCTCCCATGTTACCGTATTGCGCTTTAGAAAGTCCGACAACGACCCTTTCTCGATATATTCAGTAATCAACCAGAGCTGTGTTTGGTTTCCGTCGTCATGGCCCTGCGCTGCTATGAACTTCAAGATATTCTGGTGGTTTAAGTTGCAGGTGATGTAGATGTCCTTTTCGGTCAACGCAGACGGAGTTGCCTTGGCACGCTGTGTCACAGGGAAGATTTTTACCGCAACATCGACATCCCCCATTCGACCTTTCCTCACATTACAAAATTGGCCTTGGGATAAAACATCCTGAAGCTGTATTGGAGGAACCTCTTTGGTTGTCAAGAGATTATCAGCTTCTGTGCTCCTTGTAGAGTTATCAAAGAATGATTTGAGAGAAGGATGTTTTCGTAAGTAGACAAAGAACAGGATCATGATCAACAATGTGACACAAATGACAGGTACCAAAACAAGGATGATATTTAGTTGGTCGTGTTCATTTCTTGGTATTGCAGTTGGAATCGGAGTTTGATGACATAATCACTGATCAAAAGAAGAAGGGAATCGTTGAGCCTGCCAACGAACATGCTAAAGGTGTGGAATTTTATATTCCACACAAATCAGTAGTTAGAGAAGCTGCCCAGACAACAAAGACTCGCATTGTGTATGACGCACAGGAAGCACAGAACCAGAAAGATCAATCCATTGAGATTTTTGAAGATGCTGGTTTTCAATTACATAAGTGAAACTCAAATGTCCCAAAGCTTGAAGGGGGAGAAGACGAGCAAGACGTTGATAAAACGTACGCTAAACAGCAACTCTCGCAGCCTGAAAACACCCAAGCCAGCCTGTTGGGACTAAGTTGGGACAAAGATACTGTAGAGATGAACTGAAACTAAAACTACCATCCGAGACTGTTGAGCCAACCAAGAGAGGAATCCTTCGAAAATTCGCTAAGATCTACGATCCGTTGGGTCTGGTCTCACCATTATCTTTAGAGGGGAAACTGATTTATAGAGAGGCGTGTAACGAGAAACGTGCTTGGGATGCCGATGTGACAGAGCCGCTAAATCGGAGATGGAAGAAGTGGGAACGGTCACTACCTCTTGAAGAAATCGTGCCGCGTCCTATAACTGGCTACAAGGAGCCCATAAAGTCGATAGAGTTGCACAGCTTCGGTGATGCCAGTACACAGGGAGTAGGAGCCGCAGTATATGCAGTAGTTCGACAGCCGTCTGGAACTATTCAACGACTGTTAGTTGCTAAGTCACGTCTAGCCAAACAAGGCCTCTCAATACCGCGCCTCGAAATCGGGGCACACATGGCAACCAACCTGGTCATGAACGTTGAGAGAGCACTAGAGGGTCTACCCATTTCAAGAATATGTGGATGGCTTGATAGTACAGTGGTCCTTTACTGGATTCAAGGTAAAGGAGAATATAGACAAACTGTCCATAACCGTGTAAAGAAAATTCAAGCACAATCACAAATTGAATGGCGGGACGTCGGAACTACCGAAAACCTGGCAGACCTAGCTAGCAGAGGAGGAATGGTGACTGGATCAGCGCTCTGGTGGAATGGTCCCACATGGCTAATTGATCAAGGAAAATGGCCTCCCAACCCAGCAACCTCATCCTCGGAAGTCTCAGAAAGCGAAGCCAAGGTCATCCGGCAGGTCCTAACGGTGGTACAACCCAAAGCCCCAGGAGATGATTTAGACCAATTATTGGAAACTCACGATTTGCGACGTACTCTCCGAATCTGTGCTTGGATTGTGAGATTTATCAACAACAGCAGGGCACGTAAGAAATCCTTTCGTCCATTGACAACGGCAGAAGTGGGAAGTGTGAAAAGATGGTGGATCAAGCGAGTGCAACAACGAACCATGCTGACACCCAGCTATGAAGTCGTGCAAAGAAGTCTCAACCTACAAGTTAACGAGGACGGCCTCCTTGAGTGTCGTGGGCGAATTCAAGGCAAATACCCTATTTACCTTCCCGACGATGAGATATTTACCAAGAAGCTAGTGAGGAGAACGCACTGCGAGACCTTACATGGGGGAGTAGGGCTGACTATGGCGGCCATCCGAGAAAGCTATTGGGTGCCAAGGCTACGACGACTAGTGAAGATGGTGATGAAAGACTGTTGGGGCTGTAAGAAATTCCAAGTGGTGGCGTTGGCAGCACCTCTGCCTAACAGTAGAACTGAAGGCGATACAGCCTTTGAAGTAATCGGAATCGACTTTGCAGGTCCTATCCGCTATCGAAAGAAGGTCAATCAAGAAGACAAAGCCTATTTGGCATTGTTTGCCTGTAGTTTATCTCTCGTGCGGTCCATCTCGAGCTTCTACGCAGTCTGGAGACGGAGGAGTTTCTCCCGTGCCTGAAACGGCTAATTGCAAGACGTGGTCGGCCCAGAAAGATATACTCTGATAATGGTGGAACATTCGTGAAGGCAGCGAAGTGGCTCAGAAGCGTCAGGCGAGATGAGAAATTGCAAGGCTACTTGGAAAAGGAAGAGATTCAGTGGCAATTCAATTTGTCTCGAGCCCCCTGGCGGGGAGGGCAATTTGAACGATTGATTGGCATAGTGAAACGGGCGTGGTACAAAAGTATCGGAGCCGGAACTTTAACATGGAATGAGCTGAGCAAGTTGGTAATAGATGTGGAGACACAAATCAACCGTCGACCCTTGAGTTATGTCGAAGAGGACATTCAGTTACCTACCTTAACCCCACAAGTCTTCCTGTTCCAACGATCCAACATGCTACCACAACTGCAACCTTGGGGAGAAGAGGATGCGGAATTAAGAAAACGTGCAAAGTTCCTAAAGTCGTGCAAAGATGCGCTCTGGTCTCGCTGGACTAAAGATAAGTGGCAGCTCTCCGAGAAAGGCACAATCTCATCGCACAATCATCATCGAAGAAGGTTCGAAGTGAAGGAAGGAGAAGTGGTGTTGGTAAAGTCAGAGGCAAAGAATCGAGGCAAGTGGTCATTAGCAATAGTACAAGAGGTCTTTCCAGGAAAAGACGGTGTGGTGAGAGCAGTAAGAGTGAAGACTGGCAAGGGATTGTTGGAAAGACCTGTCCAACATTTGTATCCCTTATAATTAACCTGTGATAAAAAGCCGACAAAGGAAAGGGAACTTAACCCAAAGGCCCTGCCGTTTAGGCAAAAACGTGCAGCTGCCGTTGAATCGCAAGAGAAGACAAAGGAAATAGCCAGGCGAGAGGAAGAATTTTAGTTCAGCAGGTAAAGAAAACTGAACGTTTATCAATAGACACTGCGTTGATAATTCTATAATATTATTGGTTGACATTTATATACTAAGATAACTAACACATAGTTGAAGTATCCAAATCTTTAGTTAAACATATATCCTCAAAAGAGATATATGGGGGGAGTGTGTGGGAAATTGGAAACTGTAAATAAGAGTTCAAGGTCAAGTTGGACTGTAGACGGGGGGGTGACGTATTGTGAATAATGATTGTGATCGGGACCGTGAGAAAAATAGGGACGTATTTATTCAAGAGCTGTGAATAAAGTTTATATTTAATCTAACATTGTGAATTGTGATTTGTCGTGAATAACAATAATCGCGGGGGCATTCGTTTGTTGAAAACTGAGGCGAAGCCGAGGTTTTTTAACAAACTTCGAGGTGTTTGGATATCCTGATGAAACACTCTTCCTCTTACATCTCAAACAAATCAGTATTTTAAGAGAAAATCGAGGTGAAAGTTGGCTTAATTTATGTAATTTCTTCCTCCGATATCCAAACCACCGTCTCGGTGCTGATTTCCTTTGTTTTCGGCTCATGAATTATTAATGTATCTATAGATACGTAAAATGTGACAAGACCTTTTATCATTTTTTACAGAGAGCTTCTGAAATTCAGAGCAGACCTTGCACGGGTGATTCCACGGATTCATCAGATAACGAAGTAGACTCTGGTGATGGTGAACATGCAAGTGTTGTAGGAATTTTACAGAAATACCATATTACTGATATAGATACTACATCAGGGACCGCGGAACAATTTTTGGATTTGGGGGCTAGCGAATTACGCTATAATTAGGGCTATATAATAATCGCTATATAAAAATCACATGTTTGGAAAATTATTGGGAGCCCCCCCAGCTAGCCCCCCTGCTCCGCGGTCCCTGTACATGAAGTGAAAAGTTGAATGACAAAATATTTTATGATTTGAGCTTTACGTTGATGTGCTATAAAGGTTTGTTTCAACTCAAATTATAATGATGTGACGTCATTTACGGTGCTTTCCGTGCGACAGACTGGTTGAGGATTGGAGTGAAAAAGTTGATAAAATCTTTACTATAGTGGTCAAGTACATCATCAACGTTTGAGTTAGATTAATTTGCTTTAACGGTAGAATATTGTATCCGAAATGATGCCGTAAATGACGTCACACTCATTAGCATTTCGGACAAATAAACCTTTATAAGGGATGGACCATTAGATTTTTGAGGGGGGGGGGGGGTTGGCAATTTTTTCGTGCATGATATTTTTTTGTCGGGCGAAGATGTGCAGGATGATACTATATATTCTTCGAATATATGACATAGTATCATTAATTTTATAGTTTTTCTAGGTTGACCTTCTATGCCTAATACTAATCTTAATAACCACAATCCTATATATTCGTGGGCGTAACATGAGCGGTTTAAATATCCCTTTCCTAGGTTTGCTTTTCGCCGGTGTAAATAGCCGTGCTGGATTAGTACCCTCGCCTAATTGAGCTTATGATCGGAAAGGCGCTCGGAGGCATTGGCTCGGAAAATTATTTTAACATATACTTATCATTCTTTATAACAAGTCTGATCTGACGTAGAATTTATATATAAAAACATTTAAATAATATAAATTACTCTGTATATGTCATGCTACAATGGTAAAGTTGGACTGCTTCTTTTTTGAACACCCTGTATATGGGTATTTATCATGTCACATGGTTTATTGTGAATTCTAGATACTGATGAACCAAATTAAGACTAGATGTTTTGTTCAAGGAAACAAGAAATTTGTTAATATAGAGACAAAGTATTGATATAAAAACACTATTAATATATTATGGCGCTTTGCACGTTTTTTTTCCCTGTAGTTTTCTTGTGCAAGATATTTTTTTCATTGGTTAAAGTTCTGCTCGAATTTATTTTTGGTATTTAACCCCCGGCCATGTACATTGGATACGTTATCTGGCGAGGCTTATTTTCTTTCTCTCTTCCCGTCATTCCCTGCGCGCCTCCGATTTTCTCCCGCTAACGCTTTTTCTAAATAAAATATATAACTAAGCCTCTGAGGAGAGAGCCTCTCCCATTTTTCCGCCCGCCTAGTATGAATATGACTTCGAGGTTTTCACGACACTGCTATTGCTACCTGTGTGATCTCCCTCAAACACCGTGGGCGATGCTCACAGACTTCTCGGAGCCAATATGTCGTGGTTGCTGCAACTACGAGAACGCGATTAATAGAAATGTCGAGTTCACGATAGACCATGCACGAAATCTACGGAAGAATTATGAGGAAATCGAGGAGAAAGCGAAAGGCTTGATTCCCGGAGACCAAGGCAATCGGAGACCAAGATCGAGTCCATCTTACGAACTAAATACGGCAACGAGTGCACGAAATCGGCGCAAAATGCGAAATCCGCGGAAAATCGATGGTATGTTGTCGAAATAATTAGCAAACGAGGAGGGCAAGGGAGGTGTTGGACCATCCATTATATTATTATTATTTATCCATTATATCCATTATTCCCTCAGCTTCTATTTCATCGATGGTCTCGTCAAAACCGGGAGGTCAAGGAAGCGTTGAAACACGTAGTCAAGCTCAACTGCAGGGAAATATGTCCACGTCGCAAGCAGTGCCAGTAAAAGAACAACAGAGATCTGTTACCATCTTGCAGTGCGTGTTGTGCAATGGAATTATGGTGGCAGCTGGCGACAATTTTGGGGTTCAATGTCCCTCTGTGCCACATCACAAGTTTTGCCTTCCTTGTTGCCGTAAAAGTATTGTGTCGCAGAAATCAAAATATAACATAGCATTATGCCCAAGCGGTGACGGATGTCGCGAGGAAAAAATTGATAGACCCTGGGCCTTCACGGAATGTGAAATTGATGCTATATTAAATCAACAGCTGCTCTAACGCCGTAGGGGCCTGCCGCTAATATTGTTGACATGTATCGCGATTCCCGCAAAATGCAAGATTTTAGCGCACCTTCTCCCGTCAATGCACGTGGTTCGCGCGGGATTTTTGATAGGAGTATTATCACCATCAAAAATCCCGCGAGAACCACGCGCATTCGCGCGGTAAGGTACGGTAAAATCTTGCGTTTTGCGGGAATCGCGACAGGTCTATTACCGACCAGATTCCAGATTATTCCCGCGTTATTTTTCTCTCATGCATGGTCAATAGCGAAGGGTCGTCAGTTTTCATCTATGTCTTAGTTTATAATTTATTCTTGGCATTCTTGCATTTCCAACAAAAGAAAATTTTTTTACGAATCCCTCCAGATTCAATTTTGGTTTGTTTGTCCACTTTTGGCTTAATAGTAACTGTGCGTTTCGCTATTATCCATGCCTTAATTATTCAAGAGCACCTGGATGTAAGATATCACATGCATAACGTTCGGCGCAAAAATAACACGTTTTGTGCAGAAGCACCCAACAATAAAACTTGAAAAAAACAACTCTGTTGGAGTGTTTTCACATGACGACAAAGCTGTCATGTTGAAGGGCAACTTCAAAGTCTTCAAAGTTCCGACGTTTAATAGAGCGGATAATGAATAACAGATGTTTTTCCATGCAGGATACTGGAAACACGCTGGATATTGCAAGACTGGAGAAAAACGTAAAAAATACGAACCGCTAGGCGAGTGCTTTTTAGCTTTAGGGTTATTACTCTATACGAGCTATAATTATGGTAATTGTATTATTAATGACGTCATCATGCAAGCGGTCTATTGGCTTTTTCGTAATTCAGAAATTTATGGTGCTACCCATACTCATACTAACTCATACCCATACAAAATCAATTCTTTGACGGTATCATAGTGTGAAGATTGATCTACGGACAACTGATCATGAGTATAAATCTCATGAGTTTTCCGAACAAAACACTTTGCAACAGCAAAATCCAATTGAACTCTGAAGAGGGTTGTCGGGAACCTGTATTCTCACTTTTGGGAAAAAAGGGTTTAGAGGTGTAGTATACTGCAGTACAAGTCATTTATGTAACAGATGTTAAAGTGCCCCTTACCTCAAAATGTTTTATTGTCTTATTTGGAAGAACTTTTAAAATGATAAAGTAACTTCTTTTGAAGATTTTCACTTCTTCGCTTTCTTTTTGAGATATATCAGTTTGTTTGATATGCAAAAATCTGGAATTTCGTCATATATCTTTGCGTTCATTAAATAAAAACACTAAAGTGTGAATAACACGTGTGTGCGTTTCTCCCACAACACCAAACTTCTTGATTTTAAAGGATTTCGTTCGAGAATAAAAGAGATATTCACATTTCTCCAATAAGTCATCATGCATGTGTGACGAAATTCCAGACATTTGCATATCAAATAAACTGATATATCTCAAAAAGAAAGCAAAGAAACAAAAATCTTCAAAAGAAGTTACTTTATCATTTTAAAAGTTCTTCCAAACAAGACAATAAAATATTTTGAGGTTATGGGCACTTTAAGGATAGCTTTATGGATTGAAAAACTTAGAACTTGTACACCATTGGGAATATGTTAATTTTGTAAGATATGACAATTTAGATATAAAAATGTTGTCACTGCATGCATGGAAATTTAGTTCAGTCTGATGAACTATGCACCGAAACGTATGTATATAGTTATATGTTTAAATAAAGTTATCGTTGAAGATGTTTTTGTTTTATAACTTCATGTTTGTCTGAGTTTATAATTTATTCTTGGCATTCTTGCATTTCCAACAAAAGAAAACGTTTTTACGAATCCCTCGAGATTCAATTTTGGTTTGTTCGTCCATTTTTGTCCTATTAATAGTAACTGTGCGCTTCGCTATTATCCATGCCTTAATTATTCAAGAGCACCTGGATGTAAGATATGACATGCATAACGTTCGGCGCAAAAATAACAAGTTTTGTGCAGAAGCACCCACTGTGTCTGTGTTCTCGCACGGTTAGGTTCTAGCATGTCAACCAGGATTGGTGGGTGACAGCATACCGTGTTAGTTGGTGATAGGTTAGACCTGCCGACGGGGATGTTGTAAAACATGGACTGATAAAACATGGACTGGTAAAACATGGACTGGTAAAACATGGACTGGTAAAACATGGAGGGTTAGCATCTTTGTTGTTTTGGGGTTAGCGATTATTTGTTAATGTAGACATCTCATATATGATGTATATACATTAACAAATAATCGCTAACCCCAAAACAACAAAGATCCTAACCCTCCATGTTTTACCAGTCCATGTTTTATCAGTCCGTTTTATCAGTCCATATTTTACCAGTCCATGTTTTATCAGTCCATGTTTTATCAGTCCAGTCCAGTCCATGTTTTACCAGTCCATGTTTTATCAGTCCATGTTTTACCAGTCCATGTTTTATCAGTCCATATTTTATCAGTCCATGTTTTATCAGTCCATGTTTTACCAGTGATGTTTTATCAGTCCATGTTTTATCGGTCCATGTTTTATCAGTCCAGTCCATGTTTTATCAGTCCATGTTTTACAACATGCCCTGCCGACGGTGTTGGGATAAAACGCGGATACGGACGGACGGATAAAAAGAATAAAAGGCGGATGGAAACAATAAAACTTGAAAAATGAAAATAAAATAAAATGTAATAAATAATAAATAACAAGATGTGCGATAAAAGAAGTATAATTAGCTGTCAGAATCGGAACTTCATATATTTAGGCACTTAAGCACTGACACGTTACCTCAAGCTCAAACTGTTGAGCCGTTTCTGGGACTTTCGAAAAATGCAACTTAGAGGCCTTCCGGTTGGAATTGAACCCACGACCCTGCGATGCTAGTGCAGTGCTCTGACCACTGAGCTACGGGAGAGCCTAGTCACGAGTTCTGTATATATAGTGGTGGTAATGCCGGGATAAGATTCTGGGTATATTACAAGTAATATTTGGCATTTCACTCGATTAAATTACAGGTTCTAAGGATTTTTGGTGAAGGAAAATTTCGAGTGTTGGAATATATACAGAATCTTATCCGGGATTTCCACCACTATATATACAGAACTCGTGACTAGGCTCTCGGCAACGGCTCCCGTAGCTCAGTGGTCAGAGCACTGCACTAGCATCGCAGGTTCAATTCCAACCCGGTTATAAGCCCACTCAAAACCCCTTACGAAGTTGTATAAGCCCAGGGCTTATAAGCGGGATTCTACGGTATATATATTACGGATGAGACGAAGCCTTCGAACCTTCGAAGATCTCTTAACCTTCGAAGGTTTTTTTAGCACTTCGAAGATTCGGCCACACCCACTTTTTTTAAAAACCTTCTAAGTGTAAACACAAGCAACCAAAACATGTGCATCAAAGGTTGTTTTGTTTTGTTTTCCCGATCGATGTGACAGCCAGTTTTGTTAATTTCAATCAATCAAATCGATCTCTGTGACATTCAAAACCAATTACATTTGACCAATCTCACGGATTTATTTGGTTGATAGTTTATGGCGGAAGGTAGAGCACGCTCAGATGTTTGGCATTAGCGTTATTGCAGAGTTTCTCTCAGGTATAACGCTCTAAAAACAACATAATAAACATAATGCGCGCGCATCGTCCCATTCACGTAACAAGATAGTCCCTGATTAAAATACCTTTACTACAATTCAACATTAACCTGGCTGCGAGTCCTATCTATTGGTCATCGGACAACTGATAGGGTTGGCATCAAGTTGAAAAACAAAAAGAAAGTATTTTTCCCACAATCTGTGTTTAATTATTTTGTAAAGCTTCCCGAAAAAAATAAAGCAAAGTGCAAGCTTTACTCCAAGGAGCTTGCCTTCCGCGGTGTAACAACAAACCTTCGTGATCATATGGAGGGGGATTAGGGACAAAATTGTTATAGGAAGGCATTGGGTCGTACTATTGGACAGGCAATGGGTCGTACTGGACAGGCATTGGGTCGTACTGGACAGGCATTGGGTCGTACTGGACAGGCAATGGGTCGTACTGGACAGGCAATGGGTCGTACTGGACAGGCAATGGGTCGTACTGGACAGGCAATGGGTCGTACTGGACAGGCAATGGGTCGTACTGGACAGGCAATGGGTCGTACTGGACAGGCAATGGGTCGTACTGGACAGGCAATGGGTCGTACTGGACAGGCAATGGGTCGTACTGGACAGGCAATGGGTCGTACTGGACAGGCATTGGGTCGTACTGGACAGGCATTGGGTCGTACTGGACAGGCAATGGGTCGTACTGGATAGGCATTGGGTCGTACTGGACAGGCAATGGGTCGTACTGGACAGGCAATGGGTCGTACTGGACAGGAAATGGGTCGTACTGGACAGGCAATGGGTCGTACTGGACAGGCAATGGGTCGTACTGGACAGGCAATGGGTCGTACTGGACAGGCAATGGGTCGTACTGGACAGGCAATGGGTCGTACTGGACAGGCAATGGGTCGTACTGGACAGGCATTGGGTCGTAGTATCTCACATGTTATTGCGCATGCGCATAACATAAATACAGCTAACGACAAGTAACGCGGGCTCGCCACGCTCCAAAGACTTTATATGCTGAGACTATATGTTGATTTATTCAAATGAATTTCACGCTTCATCAGCATAGAATTGTTTAAAATGTCAAGAGACCGCGAAGATATGTTACAACGTGGTAAAGATGCTTTAAAGAACGCACTAGCCGAGTTGGAAACAGAGCCCCAAAGCTCAACTCAGAATACTGAGACGACCGTCAACACTCGGTCTCCGAATGCCGTTGATCGTCAAAGACAACAAAGTGCAACTGATGATTTTAGGTGAGTCAATAAAAAATAAATGGAATCTACGAGTGTTCCATGTATTTTCTTCAAAGCATATTACAAATGAATAAATAAAATAAAAATACGAATTTGGAAAACACGTCGGATATCGCTTCCATTTTGGCTCGAATTATTACAATTGATATGTTTTGGAACACTATTTGTATTGATCTTCACAAAACCAATACAGAATCAAGGTGTAAAATTTAAAAAGTCACATATATAGGAAATGAATTTTGTAGTTCAACTAATCTTGTTATTTTGGTCTTTCACTTAAGGTGGTCCCTACTGTTTCTTGAAAGTTGGCAAAAATGCAAATTTCAATCTCGAAAAGTGCCCATGGATATTTCGGAAAAGATTGAAACTAAAGCTATGCATAGAATAACTTTCAGGGCATCAAATACTATTAATGGCTAAAGTGTTTCATCTGTTGCTATGACAACAGTGACGTTTCAAAATGGCCGAAAATGAACATTTAATCTAATTTATTTCGCAAACGAGTCGGTGACCCCCGATTTTTTTGCATTTAAACATTTCTTTTAGTTTAATTAATAAATAGGCAGATTAAAAAAAAATTCTGTGGATCCAATTATTTTACACAAAAAAAATCATGTTTTTTTAGTTTTTTTTAAAAATTGGATCCACAGAAATTTTTTAAATTTGCCTATTCATTAATTAAACTAAAAGAAATGTTTAAATGCAAATGTTTGAAACGTCACTGTTGTCATAGCAACAGATGAAACACTTTAGCCATTAATAGTATTTGATGCCCTGAAAGTTATTCTATGCATAGCTTTAGTTTCAATCTTTTCCGAAATATCCATGGGCACTTTTCGAGATTGAAATTTGCATTTTTGCCAACTTTCAAGAAACAGTAGGGACCACCTTAAGTGAAAGACCAAAATAACAAGATTAGTTGAACTACAAAATTCATTTCCTATATATGTGACTTTTTAAATTTTACACCTTGATTCTGTATTGGTTTTGTGAAGATCAATACAAATAGTGTTCCAAAACATATCAATTGTAATAATTCGAGCCAAAATGGAAGCGATATCCGACGTGTTTTCCAAATTCGTATTTTTTATTTTATTTATTCATTTGTAATATGCTTTGAAGAAAATACATGGAACACTCGTAGATTCCATTTATTTTTTATTGACTCACCTCAAATCATCAGTTGCACTTTGTTGTCTTTGACGATCAACGGAATTCGGAGACCGAGTGTTGACGGTCGTCAGTATTCTGAGTTGAGCTTTGGGGCTCTGTTTCCAACTCGGCGTTCTTTAAAGCATCTTTAGCACGTTGCAACATATCTTCGCGGTCTCTTGACATTTTAAACAATTCTATGCTGATGAAGCGTGAAATTCATTTGAATAAATCAACATATAGTCTCAGCATATAAAGTCTTTGGAGCGTGGCGAGCCCGCGTTACTTGTCGTTAGCTGTATTTATGTTATGCGCATGCGCAATAACATGTGAGATACTACGACCCAATGCCTGTCCAGTACGACCCATTGCCTGTCCAGTACGACCCATTGCCTGTCCAGTACGACCCATTGCCTGTCCAGTACGACCCATTGCCTGTCCAGTACGACCCATTGCCTGTCCAGTACGACCCATTGCCTGTCCAGTACGACCCATTGCCTGTCCAGTACGACCCATTGCCTGTCCAGTACGACCCATTGCCTGTCCAGTACGATCGAATGCCTGTCCAGTACGACCCATTGCATGTCCAGTACGACCCATTGCCTGTCAGTACGACCCATTGCCTGTCAGTACGACCCATTGCCCGTCCAGTACGACCCAGTGCCTGTCCAGTACGACCCATTGCCTGTCCAGTACGACCCATTGCATGTCCAGTACGACCCATTGCATGTCCAGTACGACCCATTGCCTGTCCAGTACGACCCAATGCCTGTCCAGTACGACCCATTGCCTGTCAGTACGACCCATTGCCTGTCAGTACGACCCAGTGCCTGTCCAGTACGACCCAGTGCCTGTCCAGTACGACCCATTGCCTGTCAGTACGACCCATTGCCTGTCCAGTACGACCCATTGCATGTCCAGTACGACCCATTGCATGTCCAGTACGACCCATTGCATGTCCAGTACGACCCATTGCATGTCCAGTACGACCCATTGCATGTCCAGTACGACCCATTGCCTGTCCAGTACGACCCATTGCATGTCCAGTACGACCCATTGCATGTCCAGTACGACCCATTGCATGTCCAGTACGACCCATTGCATGTCCAGTACGACCCATTGCATGTCCAGTACGACCCATTGCATGTCCAGTACGACCCATTGCATGTCCAGTACGACCCATTGCCTGTCCAGTACGACCCATTGCCTGTCCAGTACGACCCATTGCATGTCCAGTACGACCCATTGCATGTCCAGTACGACCCATTGCATGTCCAGTACGACCCATTGCATGTCCAGTACGACCCATTGCATGTCCAGTACGACCCATTGCATGTCCAGTACGACCCAATGCCTTCCTATAACAATTTTGTCCCTAATCCCCCTCCATATGATCACCTTATAGCCAAACACCGATTGACGCTTTAAGACCCGTTGTCTTAAGCCAAAAAACATTGACGCTCAAATTTTTTTAAATAACAACTTGAGCAAGCTCCTGTAAATCAGAGTATAGATGTTTAATTTTTCCCTTTGTTTTCGTTGAGTATGTAAAAATACGATATTACGTAGTTTACAATTTACAGTTAACATTTTACAGAAGTGTACGGTTTACAATTACAACAAGTTCACTTAAACTTTAAATTCTATTTCTTTATGTTCCCGCGCCAATTACTGAAGCGAGGTAATAAACGCACGTTTATTACCTCGAGGTAATAGACGCACGCTTACTGTTCGCTGTACTGCGTGGTATAAATGCATGGAAATAACATTTTCATTTTTTAAAGCTTTCAAAAATTCAAAGACTTCAAACAGATGCAGCTTATGTTTGTGGGAGAAATATTTCATTATCTGTCAACCTTCTCTGGCTACCCTGAACAAACGCAACGAACTCGTGTCATCATGTAGACATGCCAATAAATTTCTATTTAGAAACTTTGTAACGTAATTTTGTAATTTTATAATTTAATGCGGTTTTGAAATCCTATGATAAGCCTTTCGGTCTGTTTTTGTTCATCTATTTTTGACAACCACTTATCTATTATACTCAAATCTCAAGTAGATAGATTCATGTATATAGTATTACAAACGGTTAAAATTTTTGAAAATTCAAACTAACTAATGAACATTCAGACCTTTATTAACGTACTTCCTAATTTAGATAGCCATATCATCCTCTGTGTTATCACATCTTAATCATTAGACCATTTTATCTGAAGAGTACCACACCATTTGCGTGTGGCACGAAACTAACTAGCTTTAAACTAACTTTTAAACTAACTTTCTTAATTTTTTAAAACACACAGGTTGGGAGTTTAGGGTTACAATGAAGTTGAAGGCGGGGTTAGGGTTAGGAAGACACTTAATGCGGGGGTTAGGATTGGGGTTGTGTTGAGGGTTGGGTTCTATTAGGGTTATTAGATTCATGATAATGATTTTATCCTTATTCCATTTAAGATTTCTTGATTATAATGAACGTCCTTGAGAGAATGTACTGGTTACGAACTTATTACGAAGAAACACAGTTGTCCGCTGACCAAATATATCGATGTCACCGATAGACGGTATTGACTGGCAGGCTAACTACAAGTGTACATAAGTTACGACAAGTAGCTAGATGTATTGATCAACAACTAACCGCATCAGAGAGATGACGGCTATTAGTCAGGTCTCTTAGGGTCTTGATCGTTACAGAGCTGACAAAAGCACCAAACTTGGCATAGTTGTAGCTTATGGTAGTACTATCAATGTTAGAGGGGGAGCCCAACGTAAATATTCCTTTAAGGGGAATTACGGAGGATTTACTTTTTCAAATTTCACGAATTGGGCTCCCTGTGGTACTTATTTTAAATATATTTATTAAATATGTAAAAACGTTTTAAATAAATTTTGAAAAAGCTATCTATCATTAGAATGCATTATCTGTCATGACTGTCGATTACAACCCCGAATCTTAACAAAAAAGCTACTTTTCGGCATCTCTTTGAAATACTGGTGCCCAGTCCCACTCGGCCATTGGCTAAATCCAATATGGCGGCTCTCAGGCGTACCTACAAAACCTGTAAGTATTTCGCTATTAAAAGGCCATAATCTTGCTAATTTTATATTGCAATATATATAAAAGTTTGGTTTAACAGTTTTTCTTTCAATTTTAAGTTGTTTTTTCTAAGTAATTAGCTAAAATTAATCGAAAATATAACCGTTTCAAATTTCAGAATCGGAAATGGAAATATCTTGGAGTCGATGCATCATATGCCAAACAACCACAACAGAAGATTTAAGATGTCCTCTTAGAGCATGTGGCCCATGTTATGACCCCGTATCAGTCTATGCCTCTTTTCTTCAGAATGTTCTCGAGTTTAGCTCACTAGGTGCCCTGCCAGTCATTGTTCCCTTCGCTCTTGATATAGACACTGATGTTTTAATTAAAAACGAGGCGTCTTGGCACAAGTCTTGCTATTTGAAATTCAATTTGTCGAAGCTACAAAAAGCCAAAGAAAGAGTATCTAGGAAAAGGGGGAAGGAAGAAGGCCAACCAGAAGAGGATGAGAAAGCCCTGGTATTAAAGAGTCGACGACAATCACTAACACACAATAAGGTGGACTGCATCTTGTGCGGTAAGGGGGGGCAGCTACATGAAGTCACCACTTTTTCGACTGACCAGAATATCCGTCGCATGATTACTGAAATTAACGATGCTACGCTAATGCCAAAGATCTCAGGAGTTGATCTCATAGCTGCTGAGGCCAAATATCACCTTAAATGTTTGACTGATCTACGAAATCGGTATAGGAGTCAACTCACTAAAAAACGACAAGAATCTTGTGAAGAAGAGGATGAGAGGATTATGGAATCTCAAGCATTCATTGAGTTGGTTGAGTATATTGAGAACTCTGTTGAGGACAACAAGCTTCTTTTTATGCTATCTGAATTGCATTCACTTTATATAAGTCGCCTTGAAACTTTGGGCGTTTATAAGACTGTAAATAAGACTCGACTGAATAATTCATTGTTAGATCAGTTTCCTGATGCACAAGAGCAAAATGATGGAAAAAATCTTGTCATAATTTTCACGAAAGCATTACAGGGCATGGTTAAAAATGCAATCAAGAAAAGGGACTTCTCTGAGGACGCCACGATACTGGCCAAGGCTTCCGCAATTGTAAGAAGGGACATACTTAAGAATAAAGGCTTCAACTTTTCTGGAAGTTTTACTACAGATTGTCAAGAAACGTCCACCCCAGCAAGTCTGAAGTCGCTCATTTCTATGATCCTGAGTGGTTTGGACATTGAGAACACTGAAGCTCAAGATTCCCAGCCATGTTTAACTGTGTGCCAGACGATAATTTTCAATGCTCCCGCCTACACAGGTAAATATTACTTCTTTCTTTATCACAATTTTTCTACGTTTCACCTAGCAGGGGCGGATATGAGGGGAAGGGCTCAGGGGGCCAGGCCACCTGGCCCTTTAACTGGCAATACTCACAATGACAAGTTTGAACTAACCCGCTGCACCTTCTTTCTATGAAACTATGATCAACCTCTTCCTAATTAATCCTTAATAACATCGACACTGTTGTTATTTGCAGGATGCCCTTTTGCAGCATGTCCGTCGCACCGTTCTACAGGCCGGGATCTGGACAGTCAGTGATCAGCCACAGCCACCTGTGCCATCACCAGGGCAGTTCTCGTGGTTTGAAGACGATGGCAAATGGGTTCCGAAATGGATCACCATACCCGAAGTATCCAAGGCTTGTAGTGAGCTGATAAAGTGCTCTTGCAAAGGCGCGTGTACAAGATGCAAGTGTGCCAAGGCTTCCTTGGGATGTACCCCCCTTTGCAGATGCAAATGCCTATCCTAAAAGTAACTGCATCAAGCTTAAATGATAATCTGAAGAGTTTCAGCGATCGAGCATTGTTTCCGTTATGTAGCCCTAACTGAATTCTAATAATATAGCTATCTCTTGGCGTTTCTATTAGCGCTATTTGAAAGTACATTTGTTTCGCGAACATATATATCAAACAGCAGTAATTTAGGTTCAAAACGCGAGTTTGAGAAAGGGAACGTGTAATACGAATCAGCTATGGCGGTAATGTTGAAATTTGATCATTCTTACCGAGAAGGGACTGGGAACTAGTATATATCTAAAAGCCTTATGTAATATATAAATGATGGCTTATAATGAAATATGCGAAGAAATGAGTAAGCATAATAGTTTCAGTCAATAAATGTCACTACTGCACTTCTTGTTAGTGTTTTACTTGAAAACTGCAAACCACCACAAGTAGCCCAATTCGTAATTAAGGTAAATTTTAAAAGCCCCGTTAATCGTTATATGGTGACGATTGCGTTGGGCTCCCCCTCTAATATTAATCAGTAGGTCCTAAGGAACATCTCTGCAAAATTTGGCGCTTTTGTCACTTCTGTAACGATCCGACCCATATTTTGCCATAAGAGACCTGACTATATACTATAAACAAACAATTATGCGTTATGTCGTAAGATGTTATCTGTTCTGAATGTCAATCTGTTCAGAAATTTCTCTCAGCACTATTTTCGTATTGCGTGAGTCGGGTTCTCAGTCAGTCCATTTTCCTGTGTAACAACTTCCATCTGATTTTCCAGGCTCACAAAACGCTTTTCCAATTCTTGTTTGGAGATTTGTGAAGAGCTTTTTTGTCAAAGAACCGAGGCTACGCACATTCTTGTCGACTAATAGTCTGCACGAATGTGCATATCCTCGGTTCTTTAACATACGACGTCTCCTCTTGTATTTCTTCACCAAATCTTTGCGGTAGCCATTCAGTTTGTACATGAAGTCCTCGAACGATACGAGTTCATTGACAATGTACCCAAAATGCTCAATCCCATATTTCTCGCTAAAGGCGGCCGGCCACGGCGTGGCTTAACTCACAGTGGAATTGTATTCGCTGGCCAAACTTTCTGTGTTGCACGATGGTTCGTTCGAGCAGTTCTCGTTGGAATTCACGCCGAATCTTCCAAGATCATTTTTGTGATTCACGTTTTTGTGTTCATAGTTTGAACAACTCCGTTTTCCTTCGCCTAGGGTTACAATGGGGTTAGGGTAAGGCGGGGGTTAGGATTGGGGTTGTGTTGGGGGTTGGGTTCTATTAGGGTTGTTAGATTCATGATAATGATTTTATCCTTATTCCATTTAAGATTTCTTGATAACGAGGCCAGAAAGGCTAATTTGCATGCATATAATGAACGTCCTGGAGAGAATGTACTGGTTACGAACTGATTACGAAGAAACGAAGTTGTCCGCTGACCAAATATGTCACCCGGGGCAAGATTCCTAGGCGATTCGCCCCTAGGTGCGAATTTCCGGCTAGGATATTCGCCCGCTCTAGGAAATTTGAGGAAATTTGCCCCCCTCTGATCATGGATAGTAAATAGACTGGATAGGAAACTGGTTGACGTCAGCGTGAAAACCTAGTTGAAATTCGTGATGTCACGAAGATGTCACGAGTACACAGATTTTGCTGAGTTTCTCTTCGACTTCTCCATATTTTCGTACTATTGAGATTCCAAAATGTTTCATCGTCTTACAAACCTGCCTAAGCCACGACCAAATGATCGAGGTAAATGTTGTTCGTCTTTGTTTCAGCTGTTTTCGTTTTGTGGTGAAGAAACTGGCGTCGCAAAACTACCGTTGTTTTAGTTGAAATTTGGGACGCGTTTTTCACCGTCTAAAGTTGGATCTTTTCGCCTAAAATGAGTAATGGTAGTCGGATATTCCATCGTAAAGTGGCATTGTGATATTTTTTGGTAGTTTGACTATCATTTTTAGCTGTATTATTGCTAAACGTTGCGATTTATGGTGATTTTGTGACATCACGATTTGCAACTAGGTTTTCACGCGACCAACTGGTGCCTAAACCAATCAGCATGCTGGAAACGTCGCACGTGATCTTAGTTTCTTATCCAGTCTATTTACTATCCATGCTCTGATCAATTTCGCTTCAAGACCTTTAAAATCAAAACTTCTCAAGAAATTACAAAAATACTTAAATATATTAGTTGACCAGTTCAGACACGGGTTCAGAGGACTATAGTTAGTCTTTTTGGCAGGTGGTGGAGTGCACGAAGGGCTAAGCCATTCATAGCCTGCTACCCAGATAATACAGCATACCATCATTTAAACATATACAGCATACCGGCAGATATATCTGAACATCGACAGTATTTCCAAAGTTACAGATTATAACTGACAAACACCAGAATTGTCCAGGTCTGACAATAATAACGGGAAACGATTTGCCACGGGCGTAGAGGGAGGCTGAATCCGCGGTACTACAGCGGTTTAACCCAAAATGTTGCTGAATATTAAATTACGCTCGCCACAATCACAACCTCTGAGGGTTTGAAAAGGAGGTTAATATTATTGTTAGGGTTATCAATTATTATTAGCCATTAGGTGATTAGGGTTAGTATTAGAGTTAGTATTACGGTTGGTTAGTATTAGGGTTAGTGTTAGTTCTGTTAGTAGGATTAATAGTATTAGGGTTAGTATTACTATTAGTGTTATTATTAGGGAATTAGTATTAGGATTAGAAAACTCGGTAGGCGTGGGGTTAGGGTTAGGATCTTTGTTGTTTTGGGGTTGGTTACAATCCAATAATTTACTGCTAACAATTCTTTAACAATTCCGGTAGTTTGTATATGGCTTACAACGTGAGGAACGGTTCAACATTTTTGTGTTAAACCGCTGTAGTACCGCGGATTCGGCCTCCCTGGCAAATCGCTTCCCAATAATAACACTTGGAACTGTTAGATTTCTAGCTTAAAGTCTAACCACAAAAACCAATCCTACTTAAGTGCTCACAACGTAGCTGTAGAAACTTACTTTATGTGCTCACAACGTAGCTGTAGAAACTTACCGCTTTATGTGCTCACAACGTAGCTGTAGAAACTTACTTTATGTGCTCACAACGACGTTGTAGAAACTTACTTTATGTGCTCACAACGTTGCTGTAGAAACTTACTTTTGTGCTCACAACGTAGCTGTAGCAACTTACAGTAGGACCTCACAGCGTAGCTGTAGAAACTTACTTTGCACTTTTTTGACTATGACGGTGTGGTCGTCTGGAATCTTTTATCTTGCTTATTAGTCGGTCAGAGTTGTGGCGCATTGTGTTGGATTTTAGTGTAACTTTTAATTTAACTGTCACAGTGGAAGACTTTTTGGCTATCGTAGCACGATATTGTACACCTGATGGTAGGCCTTCTGGCCTTGGGTTCAACCGAAAGAAGTTTCGCACTTGCGTCAACTAGCAATGACAAAAAGTACAATAATGATCTTTCAGATTTCTAGCTTAAAGTCTAACGACAAAAACCAATCTTAGGGGCCGATTACATGAGGCGAGTTGGCCCGGTAAGCGGCCGGGGTGAGATTCAAAAAGTATTGCGATTACATGAGTCGGGCTAGCTAGCTCGTACTCGTAAAGCCGGCATTAGTTTTGAGATGACGACGCGATGGTTTCAACCCAAAATTCGCAATTACCAAGCAAATGTTGCTTCACTTGGGCAAAGTTACGTTAGTTTTACTGCAGAGTTTACACTATTATTTCTGCCGATGTATTTTTAGTGTAAAACTGCATGTGCAGAAAGTGGGCTCAGAACAACAACAAATTACAACATTATTTGTTTTGATGTAAGCTTTTCAAAATGGCGGATAATGTGCACGAATATGCGATATCTCCGTTTACTTCACAAGCCGGTGAACGTTAGGAAAAGTGAACAAAAAAGCAGCCAAACTGGGAAAGGAACTATGATACGTAACGTGACGTTACGTTACATGCATCTGGAGATAAAGATCTCGCGGAATATTTGATGGCTTTTTACGAACAAGTACGTATATAGTTATAAGAGCATTAGTGTGTGTCAGAATCCTTGTTAAGTCCATTGTAAATGCAAATTTACTAATATGCTTCAGCCTCTAGTTAACATTTTTTTGTATACTAGTTTAGTAACAATCATTAGGCAGGCAATACAGCATAAACACAATTGCTATGATCTTGCTGGCCTACCGGTATGCCCTATGTAGACACCATTAGCAGATGGATAAGGATTACCGTACAAATTTTGGTCATATAGCGACTTGGGACAACTCTCCTATTATCTTGTTCTAACCATCCATGCTACCATAGAACATACTGCCTATATACTACATGCCAAAATTGCTCATTATTTATTTTTAGCTAGATCATCCTCCCTATATTGCATATGGTATGATTAAAACATTGCCATCTAAGACCAACTGTTGAAATAGTACACTGCTGGATATACATGGGCAGAAGTAGAACACTCTTATACAACATTTATTTTCTTTTTGTGCAGGAATTGCTTTGCATTCTTCACTTTCGCACCACTCTGGTGAAGGAGGGGTGGATCGCCATCACTTGCTACCTGTACACCACAAACTTCACCATTATTTAGGTCTGCATAGACAGCTGGTTGTCTCCTCAGTAATTCCAAGGCTAATCTTCTCAATGTATCCACATTAAATTTTTTTAATGAAGAGAGAATTTAACAGAAAATTATGACTACCCAACTATGAATCCAAGCTACAATTTTCCAAATCAATGTCAATCAAATCTGTAGTATCCTGACTAACAGTGTCTAAATAGCTCAGTAGTCAGAGCACTAATGTGTTGATTAATAATTATTATACATGTTGTTATTAGTACAGGTTATTATAAGTTTCAAAACAAATTGGTTTAGGTTAGACTTGAGATGGCTAAGTGCCCACTTTACTATACAGGTGCCATTGAATTTAATTAATAGTCATGATGTAATCCATGATGTAATATTATGAATGGTTGCTCAAGCTGTCGCCATGGAGCACCTTATCTGATTTTCTTGGTTATGTTAGTTAATTCATACATTATAATCATAGCTAATTCTTAGTTAACACTGGGCACCTACAAAATTATATCATTATTATTTATATAATATTATTAAATCATTGTATATAATATAAACATACATCTACTTTATTATATTACAATATGAAGTAATAGATTAATACATCAACTCTGTCAATAATAAGGAAAAATATAAAAGTGGTGCTGCATGGGCAGTGATTATAATATCGTATATTATAATATATACGATAATAATAAATATTATATAATAAATATATATTATAATAAAGTATAAAGGTGATGTACTACCAAGTTTCAATGGAGCCCTTTTACTCTGAAGGCTTTCAGGCTCTGCTAGAAATGTTAGGTAGGTAGGTAAATCTTTATTTAAAAATAACACGCTAGCCCCAACAACAATAGCTGATTTCCATGAGCTGATTATAACTGATTATAACATAAGTAGAAATTATAGGTATAAAAACTAAACTAAAAACTACATTAACTAACTATATACAAGATAAGAGCAGTGGTATGAGTACTTGTTACAATTGTAACGCATTACCGTGTACTCGTTACATTTGTAGTAATTTTAACCGGTAATTAATTACTTTTTTGGCAAAGGAACGGAAAAGGTAATTAATTACAAAACAAAGGAACGCGTTCTTTTGCAGAAGAAAATTACAAATTCCTTTCCTTAAATCTTTCATAAATATAATGAATGTTATTTACCATTGAAGAATACCTATGGACAGACGAAAACAACTAAAGTTTGACGTGGAAACGTGCTTAAGTGCATAGGTATTATGGCTCATGCTATGGCTACAGGCCTTCTTGAAAATAGAGTAGACCCTGGAGGCTGGGATGAGGTTGTCCAGGTTATTTGACCGTTTATTATGGATGAATTTAAAAGCGAAATCTCAGACGTTAGTATCAATAATTTGGCAGAAGATTTAGAAACAATCGTTACCAATTTACGGCCGAGTTATACAACGATCTGGCTAGAGAAAATCCAATAGTTGTGGAAGAGCCAATCTTGTACCCAGAGCACAACCCAGAGCCTGACGTGTAGAAGCTGCATGAATCCATTGTTGTTGTGGACAACAAATTTAATTGTTTCTATTAATAATGCAATGTTGCATAATAACAATTGTTATGTTAAAAGTTGAAACCCAACTTCATTCCTCTCATTAAACCTTGTCTCATTTTCATTTCTGGTGTGAGGAATTTATTTGGCACAAGGTCTACATTACGTAAAGGAATTTGTAATTAATTACTTTTCTCGGAGGGTAATTTTGTAATTGTAATTAATTACTTTTTAAGAATGGTAATTGTAATTAGGAATTAATTACTATTTGAAGCAAGTAATTGTAATTGTAATTAATTCCTTTTTGAGGGGTAATTTTGCAGCCCTGGATAAGAGCAAGAAGAGGAAGTGAAACACAAATCAATGCCTAATATGGTTTTTAAAAGAGTAAAGAGTCGATCCGCAGTCTTCGCTTCACAAGATAGTTTATGCTATGGCACCACTATATTTAAATGTCTTTTTTAAAAATTCTTTTCTAGGTTTTGGAATTGTCAAATCTGTTAAATTATTGCGAAGATTATAAGTATCTTGACTAATACTTCTTCTCACGAATGTGTTCCCAAGGCTAGGTGCGGTATGAGCATTAAGTATCTTATAGACCAATATTGATTTAGCATAGGATCGTCAAGCACTTAAAAATCTGAGCAGTACACCAACTTTGTATTTTCTTTGATAACAAATATTATATATTATATATTCTTATTAATACTGAACAACACACACCTGTACTAGTGCCTCTTCATGATTAGCCCGATTTTGCTTCACCCACAATTTCCTCGTCTGCCTCGATTTGCTCCTTGCCCACAATTTCTTCCTCAACTTCTGCCTCTCCCTCAATTTGTACGAGTCCTGAAGAAATGTAATTTATATCAAACTATTATTTTATTTGCCTTTGACTTGTTTAAATTTATAAAATTGGTGCAGTGGCTCATGTCTGAAATGTGATTCACTCAAGTACTTGTCAAGTGCTCGAGATTAATACACCCCAATCGGAAACCTGAAAAGTTCAAGATTTTTGTTCTCTTCCTGGAAACTCTATACCGAAGAGAAACCCCTTGTCAAGCCAGGAAAAATGTCCTGTATTTTTACATTCGATGGTGTGGAATCCAAGTACTCGAGAACATGTCAAGTACTCAAGTGACTGGAAAGTTCATATATGTTACGCAGAGGAACTGCTGCGCGCAGTTTTGTTGATTTGGCGTATAAATGGTATAATTATATAGTTTCCCATCTAAATTAGCTGCAACCTTCTAGAGTCCAGTCGGCAAAATATTTGAGAAAATCACTGGCGTGTATCTTCGGCGAACAATAAACGAACCTTCCACGTAAAAGATAAGTAAATGTCACTTACAAATCACGCACACATCATTTCATCACCACGGGTGTCGTAAGTCGTTCAAATATTGCTTACCGTTGTTTCACCGCTCTACTCTTCAGTCTCTTCGTCAGTTAGTGTGTTCATATCTTCACACTTCGTCACCGTGGCAAACACGACTGTAAAAGTCTAAGAGCTGTACGCTTCTACATGGGCAAGTATTTCTGCAACGCATTTTTAGTTAAAGTCCAGGACTCCAGCGCATAAGCCTGTTGTACAGTTATCTACGTTTGGGACGCTTGCAATCTGTTCCATTTTACTTTGTTCCACAGTCAAGCGTCACGCTATGTTCTTCCGCCATTGTCCAGGTAATTGTCAATCGTCAATGCAATCAAGGTACTTAATGTAAGCTTTTGCAAAAACATAAACAAACATTCGTCTTAACCTCAAAACAACTTAGATCCTAACCCCCCGCCTTAAGTGTTTTCCTAATCCTAACCCCCCGCCTTAAATTGGTCCAAGTTGTGAGTAGATTTGGTCGGTGAATGCGGTCCGTCTTTCGGATGGCGTTTGCAACTTCGTCTTCTATTTCTCCTTTTTCTTCTTGTCGGTTCAACAGTAGCCTGCGGAAGCAGCCGCCTATTACCTTGCGCCTGCACGCGTCACCGCTAACACACCCGCAAGACATATGTGTGTCAGCGGTGACGCGTGCAGGCGCAAGGTAATAGGCGGCTGCTTCCGCAGGCTAGTTCAACAGTAGCCTCTGTGTTTTGCAAGGTCCGCTCCATTATTCCCCAATTAGCAACAGAAAGTGATCAAATTCGGGATGTGCCTGGGGAGAGGAAACCTGGGGAGAGGACGTGACCATACAAGCTTTTCGCAGTCATCGCCCTCGCTGTATCCCACCATGACTAGTACTGCCGACTTGATGAAAATCGGTTTCATTGTTTCCTTTTTTTTAAATATTTTCCTTTCTATTTTCCTTTTTCATACAACGAACGAGAGAATCAACTTAATGAAGACGACAATGGAAGGTGCACAGGTATGTTTTTACCATCAGTTAGCGCGTTTGCTGTTTATTATCAGTAATACCATGACTTGTTGGAAATTAGCGATTAAATTTCCCCTTTTCCTTCGGAAGATTTGTTAGTCCCTCAGACATATCAATTTTCCCTCATGAATAACTTGATGGCAATTTCGGAGACAAGAAGTCATTTGTCTTATACTAAATATCCCGGTGAGATAGTTCCATGAGCAATGAGGGTGTTTCATGTATCGGTCACTAAATGAGTGCCTCGGCGACTGTTGTAAGCTGGCGTGTTTTGTGGAAAATATATTTTCCCAATATATTTTCCCCCTTTATCTCTTCTATGCCAAACAACATCTTTAACCGTACCGTTGCCTGGAAGTGGGAAAATGTGTGACAGATGGTTGCACATTAGTCGCTTATTGCGCGCTTTGTCTTTGATACCCGTTAGTCTGCGCTAGGTTCGGTGAGTTTGGGCAAGGGTCGTAAAATACGCACATTATGCAATATATAGCCAATTACTAAGAAATTGTTATTTAATGGCTGATAAGTGAATACAATGTCTTTTGATGTACATTTCAGGTACTCATTGGTTACGTGTAGCCTTCTTTTTCCCGAGTCAAATAGCTTAAACTAAAACATTGCTCGCATAGCGTGAAGCGATTTGACTCGGGAAAAAGAAGCCACAGGGTTGCTCTGCGGAGGAGGCTAGGTGAGATTAATGATGAGTCAATTATGAGTTAAAAAGCGTTCACCGAATGCGCTTTGTTTCGACTTGTGAGTTATCGCTTATTATCAAAGCGTCACCAAACGCGCTTTGTCGGTATTGTTGTCTCCACCTGATAATGAACTAATTTAATTATCAGGTGGAGGCTAGTATTGTTGCCGCTTTTGTAGTAGACAACAAGGTTTTAACCGCGGCTTTCTGGCTTTGCAATTTGAATTCTGATTAGATTAAGATATTTTTGTTTAGAAATTCAAACTGTAGCGAAAAGTGTGTAATTTTCCCAAAAGTAGCTAACTCTAGCTACTTGAAAAATGTAGCGAACTACAAGTAGTTCGCTACGACCCAGAATCGTGACTCTTTGGCTCCCTCACTGAATCATTTATAGACTCGTAAAACAGGCAACCTCGGCTAGGTTACGTGAGTCTGAAGAATCAAACATTAATAAAAATAATACATTACTGTGAAACAATTTTGGGTTGGATGTTTTTAAAGCACCGAGGTGGCGGCAAGCAGCAAGCAACCAGCAAAACAACTCAATCAAACAATGTTGACACCTCAAAGTTTAGATTTTAAAACACCTGACCTGCAGCAAGAACAGCTTGTCAATTTAACGTCGGAAAAATTGAGATTAACAGGGCCCTGTCAAGCCTGTTTTCCACTTGGCGGAATTTTCAGCGCACAATTCTGCCCGATGGCTCGCAAAACAAAGAAAAATTCCGCTCCGCGCGGGAAATTCCGTCTAGTGGAAAACAAGAAAAATTTACGGTGGCCCAGAACGGCAATGCAAATATATATTGAACTGAAATATTTATATTGTTCAGTACTGAGATATATATCTAACAGAGAACTATATATTCAACAGAGCAATATATATTCAACAGAGCAATATATATATTCAGCAGAGAAATATATATTCAGCAGAGAAATATATATTCAACAGAGAAATATATATTCAACAGAGAAATATATATTCAATTGAGAGAAATATATATTCAACAGAGAAATATATATTCAACAGAAAAATATATGGTAAGTACTTCATGTATGCCTATTATTATGTCTCAAGGCGGGTTAGGGGGAGGGGTAGTATGTAGTATGTAGCATATAGTATGGTGAAGTACGCTGCAATAAGGTGGAGTAGTGTGCAGTAGAGTGCAGTAGAGTGCAGTAGGGTCTATTAGTGTGCAGTAGACTGAAGTAGAGTGCAGTAAACTGTATTAGGGTACAGTAGACTGCAGTAGAGTGTAGTAGACTGTTTTAGGGTGCAGTAGAGAGCAGTAGGGTGCAGTAGACTGCAGTAGACTGGAGTAGAGGGAAGTAGACTGTATTAGGGTGCAGTAGAGTGCAGTAGGGTGTATTAGGGTGCAGTAGAGTGCAGTAGAGTGCAGTAGGGTGTATTAGGGTGCAGTAGAACCTAGTGCAGTCTACTGCAGGCCACTGCAGTCTACTGCACTGTACTGCTACTTCAGTCTACTGCACCATAATATACCCTACTGCACCCTACTGCACTCTAATACACCCTACTGCACTCTACTGCACCCTAATACAGTCTACTGCACTCTACTGCAGTCTACTGCACTCTACTGCACCCTACTGCACCCTACTACAGTCTACTGCAGTCTACTGCACCCTAATACACCCTACTGCGCTCTACTGCACCCTAATACAGTCTACTGCACTCTACTGCACCCTAATAGACCCTACTGCACTCTACTGCACCCTACTGCACCCTAATACACCCTACTGCACTCTACTGCACCCTACTGCACACTACTCCACCTTATTGCTACATACTACATACTACCCCTAACCCGCCTTGGGACATAATAATAGGCATACATGAAGTACTTACCATATATTTCTCTGTTGAATATATATTTCTCTGTTGAATATATATTTCTCTGCTGAATATATATTTCTCTGCTGAATATATATTTCTCTGCTGAATATATATTTCTCTGCTGAATATATATTTCTCTGCTGAATATATATTTCTCTGCTGAATATATATTTCTCTGCTGAATATATATTTCTCTGCTGAATATATATTGCTCTGTTGAATATATATTTCTCTGTTGAATATATAGTTCTCTGTTGAATATATATTTCTCTGTCAAATATATATTTCTCTGTTGAATATATATTTCTCTGTTGAATATATATTTCTCTGTTGAATATATATTTCTCTGCTGAATATATATTTCTCTGCTGAATATATATTGCTCTGTTGAATATATATTTCTCTGCTGAATATATATTTATCTGCTGAATATATATTGCTCTGTTGAATATATATTGCTCTGTTGAATATATATTTCTCTGTTGAATATAATTTCTCTGTTGAATATATATTTCTCTGTTGAATATATATTTCTCTGTTGAATATATATTTCTCTGTTGAATATATATTTCTCTGTTGAATATATATTTCTCTGTTGAATATATATTTCTCTGCTGAATATATATTTCTCTGCTGAATATATATTTCTCTGTTGAATATATAGTTCTCTGTTGAATATATATTTCTCTGTTGAATATATATTTCTCTGTTGAATATATATTTTTCTGTTGAATATATATTTCTCTGTTGAATATATATTTCTCTGTTGAATATATATTTCTCTGTTGAATATATAGTTCTCTGTTGAATATATATTTCTCTGTTGAATATATATTTCTCTGCTGAATATATATTTCTCTGTTGAATATATATTTCTCTGTTGAATATATATTTCTCTGTTGAATATATATTTCTCTGTTGAATATATATTTCTCTGTTGAATATATATTTCTCTGTTGAATATATATTTCTCTGTTGAATATATATTTCTCTGTTGAATATATATTTCTCTGTTGAATATATATTTCTCTGTTGAATATATATTTCTCTGTTGAATATATATTTCTCTGTTGAATATATATTTCTCTGTTGAATATATATTTCTCTGTTGAATATATATTTCTCTGTTGAATATATATTTCTCTGTTGAATATATATTTCTCTGTTGAATATATATTTCTCTGTTGAATATATATTTCTCTGTTGAATATATATTTCTCTGTTGAATATATATTTCTCTGTTGAATATATATTTCTCTGTTGAATATATATTTCTCTGTTGAATATATATTTCTCTGTTGAATATATATTTCTCTGTTGAATATATATTTCTCTGTTGAATATATATTTCTCTGTTGAATATATATTTCTCTGTTGAATATATATTTCTCTGTTGAATATATATTGCTCTGTTGAATATATAGTTCTCTGTTAGATATATAGTTCTCTGCTGAATATATATTTCTCTGTTGAATATATATTTCTCTGTTGAATATATATTTCTCTGTTGAATATATATTTCTCTGTTGAATATATATTTCTCTGCTGAATATATAGTTCTCTGTTGAATATATAGTTCTCTGTTGAATATATAGTTCTCTGTTAGATATATATCTCAGCACTGAACAAATAAATATTTCAGTTCAATATATATTTGCATTGCCGTTCTGGGCCACCGTAAAAATTACACTGCGCGCGGAAAATTTCGCCCGACAGCACAGTTCTGAAATCCCAACAAACGACGAGTAAGAAGAGCGAATAAACGACTGCGTTTAAGAAAGGCTGTTCGTCGTAAATTTTGAACGTTACCAATATTTAACCGATTTTAATTCCGAAAACAGATTTGGAATTATGCTCGAAACATAATATTACATTTTTAAATAATGACCATATAGATAGATCATTCATAAATCGCTCTAATTTGCACTTAAACCAATCAGGTGATAGGGTGCTTGGGAGTGCTTACTGCACATATTTAAAATCATTTAGAATTAAAACTGCTGGTAATGTACTAAAACCAGTAGTTAATGATAGTCAGTTTTTTCACTATGCTCACAGACATTGGAACAGAGAATGGACAATGTATCTTCAATATGTCAATCAAGTAATGATGTGAATAGCGATTTTTTCATTAGCCTTAACTCCATTCCAAACGAAAGAGGTTTTAAAATGGCTTTTCTTAACATTGTTAGTCTGCCCAAAAAAATTGATGAAATAAGATATTCAATATTGACCTTATTGCTCTCAATCTCTCTCCTCCGCAGAGGCTTTTATCACTTCACTATAATTTGGAACTCTTCACTATAATATAATTTGGAAATATGAAAATCAATATAATTTGGAACTCTTCACTATAATATAATTTGGAAATATGAAAATCCGATGTAAATCCGCTGAAATTGAGAACGCGGTCAGCGGATTCATTCCTAAATGTGGCTTAATAATTTCCACACAAACAGCCTCTAGTTCGGATGGAACTAGGTCATGTTGTCTTATTATATAGTTGATGGAGCTACGCAAGTATATACAAACTCCACCCCCATTTCTCTTTCTGTCTTTTCTTACAATATCATAATCGTTAATTTGAATCAAACTATCAGTGATACTTGAATCAAGGCGTGTCTCATTGAGAGCCTCTCTCCTCCGCAGAGGCTTTTCTCTTCACTATAATATAATTTGGAAATATGAAAATCCGCTGAAAATCCGCTGACCGCGTTCTCAATTTCAGCGGATTTTCATCGGATTTTCATATTTCCAAATTACATTATAGTGAAGAGTTCCAAATTATATTGATTTTCATATTTCCAAATTATATTATAGTGAAGAGTTCCAAATTATAGTGAAGTGATAAAAGCCTCTGCGGAGGAGAGCAATAAGGTCAATATTGAATATCTTATTTCATCAATTTTTTTGGGCAGACTAACAATGTTAAGAAAAGTCATTTTAAAACCTCTTTCGTTTGGAATGGAGTTAAGGCTAATGAAAAAATCGCTATTCACATTGTTTGAGGAACTATTACTACTTAATGATTCATTACTTGATTGACATATTGAAGATACATTGTCCATTCTCTGTTCCAATGTCTGTGAGCATAGTGAAAAAACTGACTATCATTAACTACTGGTTTTAGTACATTACCAGCAGTTTTAATTCTAAATGATTTTAAATATGTGCAGTAAGCACTCCCAAGCACCCTATCACCTGATTGGTTTAAGTGCAAGTTGGAGCAATTTATGAATGATCTATCTATATGGTCATTATTTAAAAATGTAATATTATGTTTCGAGCATAATTCCAAATCTGTTTTCGGAATTAAAATCGGTTAAATATTGGTAACGTTCAAAATTTACGACGAACAGCCTTTCTTAAACGCAGTCGTTTATTCGCTCTTCTTACTCGTCGTCTGTTGGGATTTCAGAACTGTGCTGTCGGGCGAAATTTTCCGCGCGCAGTGTAATTTTTACGGTGGCCCAGAACGGCAATGCAAATATATATTGAACTGAAATATTTATTTGTTCAGTACTGAGATATATATCTAACAGAGAACTATATATTCAACAGAGAACTATATATTCAACAGAGAAATATATATTCAACAGAGAAATATATATTCAACAGAGAAATATATATTCAACAGAGAAATATATATTCAACAGAGAAATATATATTCAACAGAGAAATATATATTCAACAGAGAAATATATATTCAACAGAGAAATATATATTCAGCAGAGAAATATATATTCAGCAGAGAAATATATATTCAACAGAGAAATATATATTCAACAGAGAACTATATATTCAACAGAGAACTATATATTCAACAGAGAACTATATATTCAACAGAGAACTATATATTCAACAGAGAACTATATATTCAACAGAGAACTATATATTCAACAGAGAAATATATATTCAACAGAGAAATATATATTCAACAGAGAAATATATATTCAACAGAGAACTATATATTCAACAGAGAACTATATATTCAACAGAGAACTATATATTCAACAGAGAACTATATATTCAACAGAGAAATATATATTCAACAGAGAAATATATATTCAACAGAGAAATATATATTCAACAGAGAAATATATATTCAACAGAGAAATATATATTCAACAGAGAAATATATATTCAACACAGAACTATATATTCAACAGAGAACTATATATTCAGCAGAGCAATATATATTCAGCAGAGCAATATATATTCAGCAGAGCAATATATATTCAGCAGAGAAATATATATTCAGCAGAGAAATATATATTCAGCAGAGAAATATATATTCAGCAGAGAAATATATATTCAGCAGAGAAATATATATTCAGCAGAGAAATATATATTCAGCAGAGAAATATATATTCAGCAGAGAAATATATATTCAGCAGAGAAATATATATTCAGCAGAGAAATATATATTCAGCAGAGAAATATATATTCAGCAGAGAAATATATATTCAGCAGAGAAATATATATTCAGCAGAGAAATATATATTCAGCAGAGAAATATATATTCAGCAGAGAAATATATATTCAGCAGAGAAATATATATTCAGCAGAGAAATATATATTCAGCAGAGAAATATATATTCAGCAGAGAAATATATATTCAGCAGAGAAATATATATTCAGCAGAGAAATATATATTCAGCAGAGAAATATATATTCAGCAGAGAAATATATATTCAGCAGAGAAATATATATTCAGCAGAGAAATATATATTCAGCAGAGAAATATATATTCAGCAGAGAAATATATATTCAGCAGAGAAATATATATTCAGCAGAGAAATATATATTCAGCAGAGAAATATATATTCAGCAGAGAAATATATATTCAGCAGAGAAATATATATTCAGCAGAGAAATATATATTCAGCAGAGAAATATATATTCAGCAGAGAAATATATATTCAGCAGAGAAATATATATTCAGCAGAGAAATATATATTCAGCAGAGAAATATATATTCAGCAGAGAAATATATATTCAGCAGAGAAATATATTCAACAGAGAAATATATTCAACAGAGAAATATATATTCAACAGAGAAATATATATTCAACAGAGAAATATATGGTAAGTACTTCATGTATGCCTATTATTATGTCTCAAGGCGGGTTAGTGCTAGTATGTAGTATGTAGCATATAGTATGGTGAAGTACGCTGCAATAAGGTGGAGTAGTGTGCAGTAGGGTACAGTAGACTGCAGTAGAGTGCAGTAGGGTGTATTAGGGTGCAGTAGGGTGCAGTAGAGTGCACTAGGGTCTATTAGGGTGCAGTAGAGTGCAGTAGACTGTATTAGGGTGCAGTAGAGTGCAGTAGGGTGTATTAGGGTGCAGTAGACTGCAGTAGACTGTAGTAGGGTGCAGTAGGGTGCAGTAGAGTGCAGTAGACTGTATTAGGGTGCAGTAGAGTGCAGTAGGGTGTATTAGGGTGCAGTAGAGTGCAGTAGGGTGTGTTAGGGTGTGTTAGGGTGCAGTAGACTGCAGTAGAATGCAGTAGACTGTATTAGGGTGCAGTAGAGTGCAGTAGGGTGTATTAGAGTGCAGTAGGGTGCAGTAGGGTGCAGTAGGGTATATTATGGTGCAGTAGACTGCAGTAGAGTGCAGTAGGGTGTATTAGGGTGCAGTAGACTGTATTAGGGTGCAGTAGACTGCAGTAGGGTGTATTAGGGTGCAGTAGACTGAAGTAGCAGTACAGTGCAGTAGACTGCAGTGGCCTGCAGTAGACTGCACTAGGTTCTACTGCACTCTAATACACCCTACTGCACTCTACTGCACTCTGCTGCACCCTAATACAGTCTACTGCACTCTACTGCACCCTAATACACCCTACTGCACTCTACTGCACCCTAATACAGTCTACTTCCCTCTACTGCAGTCTACTGCACCCTAATACACCCTACTGCTCTCTACTGCACCCTAAAACAGTCTACTGCACTCTACTGCAGTCTACTGCACCCTACTGCACCCTAATACAATCTACTGCACTCTACTGCAGTCTACTGTACCCTAATACAGTTTACTGCACTCTACTGCAGTCTACTGCACACTAATAGACCCTACTGCACTCTACTGCACTCTACTGCACTCTACTGCACACTACTCCACCTTATTGCAGCGTACTTCACCATACTATATGCTACATACTACATACTACCCCTCCCCCTAACCCGCCTTGGGACATAATAATAGGCATACATGAAGTACTTATCATATATTTTTCTGTTGAATATATATTTCTCTGTTGAATATATATTTCTCTGTTGAATATATATTTCTCTGTTGAATATATATTTCTCTGTTGAATATATAGTTCTCTGTTGAATATATAGTTCTCTGTTGAATATATATTTCTCTGTTGAATATATATTTCTCTGTTGAATATATATTTCTCTGTTGAATATATATTTCTCTGCTGAATATATATTTCTCTGCTGAATATATATATTTCTCTGTTGAATATATATTGCTCTGTTGAATATATAGTTCTCTGTTAGATATATATCTCAGTACTGAACAATATAATATTTCAGTTCAATATATATTTGCATTGCCGTTCTGGGCCACCGTAAATTTTTCTTGTTTTCCACTGGACGGAATTTCCCGCGCGGAGCGGAATTTTTCTTTGTTTTGCGAGCCATCGGCAGAATTGTGCGCTGAAAATTCCGCCAAGTGGAAAACAGGCTTAACAGGGCCCTGTTAATCTCAATTTTTCCGACGTTAAATTGACAAGCTGTTCTTGCTGCAGGTCAGGTGTTTTAAAATCTAAACTTTGAGGTGTCAACATTGTTTGATTGAGTTGTTTTGCTCGTTGCTTGCTGCTTGCCGCCACCTCGGTGCTTTAAAAACATCCAACCCAAAATTGTTTCACAGTAATGTATTATTTTTATTCATGTTTGATTCTTCAGACTCACGTAACCTAGCCGAGGTTGCCTGTTTTACGAGTCTATAAATGATTCAGTGAGGGAGCCAAAGAGTCACGATTCTGGGTCGTAGCGAACCACTTGTATAGCGAACTACTTGTAGTTCGCTACATTTTTCAAGTAGCTAGAGTTAGCTACTTTTGGGAAAATTACACACTTTTCGCTACAGTTTGAATTTCTAAACAAAAATATCTTAATCTAATCAGAATTCAAATTGCAAAGCCAGAAAGCCGCGGTTAAAACCTTGTTGTCTACTACAAAAGCGGCAACAATACTAGCCTGCTGCAGACTCCACCTGATAATTAAATTAGTTCATTATCAGGTGGAGACAACAATACCGACAAAGCGCGTTTGGTGACGCTTTGATAATAAGCGATAACTCACAAGCCGAAACAAAGCGCATTCGGTGAACGCTTTTTAACTCATAATTGACTCATCATTAATCTCACCCAGCCTCCTCCGCAGAGCAACCCTGTGGCTTCTTTTTCCCGAGTCAAATCGCTTCACGCTATGCGAGCAATGTTTTAGTTTAAGCTATTTGACTCGGGAAAAAGAAGGCTACACGTAACCAATGAGTACCTGAAATGTACATCAAAGACATTGTATTCACTTATCAGCCATTAAATAACAATTTCTTAGTAATTGGCTATATATTGCATAATGTGCGTATTTTACGACCCTTGCCCAAACTCACCGAACCTAGCGCAGACTACCGGGTCTGTCACACATTTTCCCACTTCCAGTTGTTTGGCATAGAAGAGATAAAGGGGGAAAATATATTGGGAAAATATATTTTCCACAAAACACGCCACCTTACAACGGTCGCCGAGGCACTCATTTAGTGACCGATACATGAAACACCCTCATTGCTCATGGAACTATCTCACCGGGATATTTAGTATAAGACAAATGACTTCTTGTCTCCGAAATTGCCATCAAGTTATTCATGAGGGAAAATTGATATGTCTGAGGGACTAACAAATCTTCCGAAGGAAAAGGGGAAATTTAATCGCTAATTTCCAACAAGTCATGGTATTACTGATAATAAACAGCAAACGCGCTAACTGATGGTAAAAACATACCTGTGCACCTTCCATTGTCGTCTTCATTAAGTTGATTCTCTCGTTCGTTGTATGAAAAAGGAAAATAGAAAGGAAAATATTTAAAAAAAATGAAACAATGAAACCGATTTTCATCAAGTCGGCAGTACTAGTCATGGTGGGATACAGCGAGGGCGATGACTGAGGTTTCCTCTCCCCAGGCACATCCCGAATTTGATCACTTTCTGTTGCTAATTGGGGAATAATGGAGCGGACCTTGCAAAACACAGAGGCTACTGTTGAACCGACAAGAAGAAAAAGGAGAAATAGAAGACGAAGTTGCAAACGCCATCCGAAAGACGGACCGCATTCACCGACCAAATCTACTCACAACTTGGACCAATTTAAGGCGGGGGGTTAGGGTTAGGAAAACACTTATGGCGGGGGGTTAGGATTAGGAAAACACTTAAGGCGGGGGGGGGGGGGGGGTTAGGATCTAAGTTGTTTTGAGGTTAAGACGAATCAGACCCCGAGCGGAGATGAGACCCTGGGTTTGTTTATGTTTTTGCAAAAGCTTACATTAAGTACCTTGATTGCATTGACGATTGACAATTACCTGGACAATGGCGGAAGAACATAGCGTGACGCTTGACTGTGGAACAAAGTAAAATGGAACAGATTGCAAGCGTCCCAAACGTAGATAACTGTACAACAGGCTTATGCGCTGGACTTTAACTAAAAATGCGTTGCAGAAATACTTGCCCATGTAGAAGCGTACAGCTCTTAGACTTTTACAGTCGTGTTTGCCACGGTGACGAAGTGTGAAGATTTATGAACACACTAACTGACGAAGAGACTGAAGAGTAGAGCGGTGAAACAACGGTAAGCAATATTTGAACGACTTACGACACCCGTGGTGATGAAATGATGTGTGCGTGATTTGTAAGTGACATTTACTTATCTTTTACGTGGAAGGTTCGTTTATTGTTCGCCGAAGATACACGCCAGTGATTTTCTCAAATATTTTGCCGACTGGACTCTAGAAGGTTGCAGCTAATTTAGATGGGAAACTATATAATTATTATACGTCAAATCAACAAAACTGCGCGCAGCAGTTCCTCTGCGTAACATATACGAACTTTCCAGTCACTTGAGTACTTGACATGTTCTCGAGTACTTGGATTCCACACCATCGAATGTAAAAATACAGGACATTTTTCCTGGCTTGACAAGGGGTTTCTCTTCGGTATAGAGTTTCCAAGAAGAGAACAAAAATCTTGAACTTTTCAGGATTTCCAATTGGGGTGTATTAACCTCGAGCACTTGACAAGTACTTGAGTGAATTACATTTCAGACATGAGCCACTGCACCAATTTTATAAATTTAAACAAGTCAAAGGCAAATAAAATAATAGTTTGATATAAATGACATTTCTTCAGGACTCGTACAAATTGTGGGCAAGGAGCAAATCGAGGCAGACGAGGAAATTGTGGGTGAAGCAAAATCGGGCTAATCATGAAGAGGCACTAGTACAGGTACGTGTTGTTCAGTATTAATAAGAATATATAATATACTAGAAGTTACTATCGCAAGGGAAGTGCTGCCTTGAAACCAATGGTTCAAGGCCGTCATGATATTGTGCAAAATTGGAAAAATAAGTGGTGGGCTTATTGAAGTCAAAGTGGCAGCGGAGGTAATATAGCCTTGTACGCATGCGGTTATGGTTTAGTTAAGACCAGAGCAGCGAGCTCTACGTATATATGGAGCTCACACTGAGCTTGCTTGACCAAAGGTACTCTGGGGTTAAACATCTATCTTGGGTAAGACATTCATTACGCACAGCCATGGGCAGATACATTTGCAGATGCCTCAAATCTGCCCCCTCCCTTGTTGACAACCCTTGTTGTAACCGTTCTCAACATTTATTCACAATATAATAGTTCATGAACATGTATAATATTAAACAGATGTAACTTGAACAGTTCCATAAAAATGCAGTTGAACATAAAGATAAAACAGTTGTATAACATAGTTCTGTGTACAAGGCTTGCATAAAAATGCAGTTCAATATGAACACAAAACAGTTGACATATTAATATATAATTGTACAGGTAATACCAGTTGACAAATTAAGTTAATCAGAATTTGTTTCTGATGTGGACACGGATGTGCATTCTTCTGCATGCTCAATATCTGTTATCTTGTTATCTACATATCTGATATTGAATGATTTGCCATATTCAAGGTATATATTTAAGATGGATGTTGCTTCCCAGATGCTGATCAGCGAGAACACAATGCCTCTTGTAAGAAACAATAAACTCACACCAATATACACCTAAATAAAAAGTAAACCGTATTCACAAACAAAACAATTTGATAATGGATGATAGTTTATCTGGAAAGATTGCAGATGACATCTTGTAAATGTCTACCTCACTCAGCCATATTGCCGTTTTAAGCGAGCCTTTTAAAGGACAAAAGTACAGAGAACTATCTTAGAGTTAGTCGTCTTACCTCAATAACAGTATATCTCCTCACTGAAATGAATTGAAATTCGCGACAGCAACAAAGGCAGAAGAGATCGTTGGAAAACTTCGTTCACTGTTGGTACAGCGAGTTCAGAAAATACCATGTTCGTGGTGGCGTTGACAAGTTCCGAACATTAATTCCGTACAACTTCCGTGAATACGAATAACGTCTGGAGTATGGATGACAACTTGAACTACGTCACAAAACGTCATAAAACTGAACATCCATCCATCCGACCGACGCCAAAATTTTTACAGATCGAGATCTCGTTGACTATACATAGCTCGGTAAAGAGGTCTTATTGATTTTCTAAAATATAGAAACTTCTCTCAGTTTTCAGGGAACGAGTCATGTCAAGATTAGTGTGCTGCCTACGGCAGCAATAATATTTGTTATCAAAGAAAATACAAAGTTGGTGTACTGCTCAGATTTTTAAGTGCTTGACGATCCTATGCTAAATCAATATTGGTCTATAAGATACTTAATGCTCATACCGCACCTAGCCTTCGGAACACATTCGTGAGAAGAAGTATTAGTCAAGATACTTATAATCTTCGCAATAATTTAACAGATTTGACAATTCCAAAACCTAGAAAAGAATTTTTAAAAAAGACATTTAAATATAGTGGTGCCATAGCATAAACTATCTTGTGAAGCGAAGACTGCGGAGACTCTTTACTCTTTTAAAAACCATATTAGGCATTGATTCGTGTTTCACTTCCTCTTCTTGCTCTTATCCAGGGGTCGGTTGTTCAAAGCCTGGATAACTCGCTATCCGGTGGATAACTCGCTATCCAGTGGATAACTTTTATCCACTGCATAAATCCGGTTGTTCAAAGCTTGGATAACGTTATCCACTCGCTATCCGGTGGATAAAGTTATCCATGCTAGATAGGTCGTATAACTTTTGGGTGGTTGGTATAATGGGGAAATTTATAAATTTACATAGCAACGAGCAGTTATCCAGTGGATAAATCTGTTATCCGTCGGATAGTTATCCACCCTGCTATCCACGCTTTGAACAACCACTTTTTATCCGCTGGATAACTATCCACTGGATAGCAGATTTATCCGCTGGATAGGACTTATCCACCGGATAACTTATCCAGGCTTTGAACAACCGACCCCTGGGTTGCAAAATTACCCCTCAAAAAGGAATTAATTACAATTACAATTACTTGCTTCAAATAGTAATTAATTCCTAATTACAATTACCATTCTTAAAAAGTAATTAATTACTTACAAAATTACCCTCCGAGAAAAGTAATTAATTACAAATTCCTTTACGTAATGTAGACCTTGTGTCAAATAAATTCCTCACACCAGAAATGAAAATGAGACAAGGTTTAATGAGAGGAATGAAGTTGGGTTTCAACTTTTAAGATAACAATTGTTATTATGCAACATTGCATTATTAATAGAAACAATTAAATTTGTTGTCCACAACAACAATGGATTCATGCAGCTTCTACACGTCAGGCTCTGGGTTGTGCTCTGGGTACAAGATTGGCTCTTCCACATCGTTGTATAACTCGGCCGTAAATTGGTAACGATTGTTTCTAAATCTTCTGCCAAATTATTGATACTAACGTCTGAGATTTCGCTTTTAAATTTATCCATAATAAACGGTCAAATAACCTGGACAACCTCATCCCAGCCTCCAGGGTCTACTCTATTTTCAAGAAGGCCTGTAGCCATAGCATGAGCCATAATACCTATGCACTTAAGCACGTTTCCACATCAAACTTTAGTTGTTTTCGTCTGTCAATAGGTATTCTTCAATGGTAAATAACATTCATTATATTTATGAAAGATTTAAGGAAAGGAATTTGTAATTTTCTTCTGCAAAAGAACGCGTTCCTTTGTTTTGTAATTAATTACCTTTTCCGTTCCTTTGCCAAAAAAGTAATTAATTACCGGTTAAAATTACTACAAATGTAACGAGTACACGGTAACGCGTTACAATTGTAACGCACCACTGCTCTTATCTTGTATATAGTTAGTTAATGTAGTTTTTAGTTTAGTTTTTATACCTATAATTTCTACTTATGTTATAATCAGTTATAATCGTCAGCTCATGGAAATCAGCTATTGTTGTTGGGGCTAGCGTGTTATTTTTAAATAAAGATTTACCTACCTACCTAACATTTCTAGCAGAGCCTGAAAGCCTTCAGAGTAAAAGGGCTCCATTGAAACTTGGTAGTACATCACCTTTATACTTTATTATAATATATATTTATTATATAATATTTATTATTATCGTATATTATAATATACGATATTATAATCACTGCCCATGCAGCACCACTTTTATATTTTTCCTTATTATTGACAGAGTTGATGTATTAATCTATTACTTCATATTGTAATATAATAAAGTAGATGTATGTTTATATTATATACAATGATTTAATAATATTATATAAATAATAATGATATAATTTTTTAGGTGCCCAGTGTTAACTAAGAATTAGCTATGATTACAATGTATGAATTAACTAACATAACCAAGAAAATCAGATAAGGTGCTCCATGGCGACAGCTTGAGCAACCATTCATAATATTACATCATGGATTACATCATGGCTATTAATTAAATTCAATGGCACCTGTATAGTAAAGTGGGCACTTAGCCATCTCAAGTCTAACCTAAACCAATTTGTTTTGAAACTTATAATAACCTGTACTAATAACAACATGTATAATAATTATGAATCAACACATTACTGCTTTGACTACTGAGCTATTTAGACACTGTCAATCAGGACACTACAGATTTGATTGACATTGATTTGGAAAATTGTAGCTTGGATTCATAGTTGGGTAGTCATAATTTTCTGTTAAATTCTCTCTTCATTAAAAAAATTTAATGTGGATACATTGAGAAGATTAGCCTTGGAATTACTGAGGAGACAACCAGCTGTCTATGCAGACCTAAATAATGGTGAAGTTTGTGGTGTACAGGTAGCAAGTGATGGCGATCCACCCCTCCTTCACCAGAGTGGTGCGAAAGTGAAGAATGCAAAGCAATTCCTGCACAAAAAGAAAATAAATGTTGTATAAGAGTGTTCTACTTCTGCCCATGTATATCCAGCAGTGTACTATTTCAACAGTTGGTCTTAGATGGCAATGTTTTAGTCGTGCCATATGCAATATAGGGAGGATGATCTAGCTAAAAATAAATAATGAGCAATTTTGGCATGTAGCATATAGGCAGTATGATAATAGGAGAGTTGTCCCAAGTCGCTATATGACCAAAATTTGTACGGTAATCCTTATCCATCTACTAATGGTGTCTACATAGGGCATACCGGTAGGCCAGCAAGATCATAGCAATTGTGTTTATGCTGTATTGCCTGCCTAATGATTGTTACTAAACTAGTATACAAAAAAATGTTAACTAGAGGCTGAAGCATATTAGTAAATTTGCATTTACAATGGACTTAACAAGGATTCTGACACACACTAATGCTCTTATAACTATATACGTACTTGTTCGTAAAAAGCCATCAAATATTCCGCGAGATCTTTATCTCCAGATGCATGTAACGTAACGTCACGTATCATAGTTCCTTTCCCAGTTTGGCTGCTTTTTTGTTCACTTTTCCTAACGTTCACCGGCTTGTGAACTAAACGGAGATATCGCATATTCGTGCACATTATCCGCCATTTTGAAAAGCTGAACATCAAAACAAATAATGTTGTAATTTGTTGTTGTTCTGAGCCCACTTTCTGCACATGCAGTTTTACACTAAAAATACATCGGCAGAAATAATAGTGTAAACTCTGCAGTAAAACTAACGTAACTTTGCCCAAGTGAAGCAACATTTGCTTGGTAATTGCGAATTTTGGGTTGAAACCATCGCGTCGTCATCTCAAAACTCATGCCATAGGTAGCCCAAATGTTGTTATAATTTCTTATTTTGTTCATTAAAGAACGTTTACCGAACGACGAAAGACGACAAACAGCCGATCCACGAGCGAAATGAAAACTCGCCCCATTCCCCTCATTAGCTACGCGCGACACAATTTACTGCAAGCTGACGTGATGCTTTCACTATACGTATATTATGATAAGGTTGGCAAGTAAATTCCAACATTCACAACAAACACTTAACAAATGATTAAAATACTCGCAAACTACGTGAAGAACCACCAAAAATGAAACAACACTTTGAACACTGATAATTTTACTACAATATTACAAACAATTATGTTTCTAAATAATTCTGACAAACAAGAAAGAAGCAAAAGTCTCTAGGTTTTTGACCAAAGTTTTTCTGTGCCTATGCGGGATGCCATCAAACAGTTATGACGATGTCAAAAACCTAATCCTATTGGCTATCAAAAATAAACAAACTATGACGTTCATGCCACTGACAGGGGGGGTAGATATCCAGATACGATGAAAAAACACAGAGGATTTAAGACGTTCCCGCGGAGACAGATAAAAACATGTGAATAAATCAAAACAGAAGAGATCAGAGAATTTAGTTCGGTAAGTAAATATATTTGTTGTTTTTTTAGTGTGCAAAACAAACGAGACATTTTAAATAATAAGCAAGTCAAGTTATATTAAATTGTTTTCCCTTTCACGGCGAAAGCAGAAAAACAAGTAGGTTTCTGTTAGCTTAAATATTTCTCGCGAACACAGTAATAAAGTTATTGTTTCTCTGATCCTAAATCAAAACTAATCACGAACAAAAGAAAGAAAAACGGACAGGTTTTTATCAGTGGTTTTTACTCTGATATGTTTTGACTGTCAGGCTTTTAATTCATGTATTTTCGATCAGAGAACGTTTTGTACTTCTCTTCTGCAACGAAATTTTGCTCTGCATATCGACTTTAATACAATATTCCATTACAAAAAACTTACCAGCTAGACGATCAACATCATTGACGATAAAATATAACTTTATAGGAAAAAACTTCAAAAGAAACAGCTCAATTGAAAACGTTCCAACGTTTGCACTGAGCTTAAATTATATTACTTTTTTCCAAATGGACACTAAATAACATTTAACAAGGTATTAATGCACAAGTTTTGAATGGCCTCTTACTGCAAAACTTTTCTTTGTTTGCTGTTGCCGTTTGGTTGAACGATTTATTAAATAGTTGTGCTTTGTGGTCTAACTTCTGTTTATTAGTTCTGTACACGGTTCTTCCCAACGTGGTTTTCATTTATTGGGACTTCATGAAAACTTTGTCATGAGTATGTGGAATATATACTTGATCTCTTTTGAAGTTCATTTTTTACCCCGATTGGCTTGATTAAATGTTCTTCTGAACCGGAGGCGGAGTGTTTTGGTCTGAAAATTTTCTGGTTTGTGCTTTTTATCACCTTGAGCCTGCTGCCTATAAAGTTATATTTTATCGTCAATGATGTTGATCGTTTTATGGTCAGTTTTTTGTAATGGAATATTGTATTAAAGTCGATGTGTAGAGCACAATTTCGTTACAGAAGAGAAGTACAAAACGTTATCTGATCGAAAATACATGAATTAAAAGCTTGACAGTCAAAAAATATCAGGGTAAAAACCTGTCCGTTTTCCTTTCTTCTGTTCGTTGATTTAGGATCGGAGAAACAATAACTTTATTACTGTGTTCGCGAGAAATATTTAAGCTAACAGAAACCTACTTGTTTTTCTGCTTTCGCCGTGAAAGGGAAAACAATTTAATATAACTTGACTTGCTTATTATTTAAAATGTCTCGTTTGTTTTGCACACTAAAAAAACAACAAATATATTTACTTACCGAACTAAATTCTCTGATCTCTTCTGTTTTGATTTATTCACATGTTTTTATCTGCCTCCGCGGGAACGTCTTAAATCCTCTGTGTTTTTTCATCGTATCTGGATATCTACCCCCCCTGTCAGTGGCATGAACGTCATAGTTTGTTTATTTTTGATAGCCAATAGGATTAGGTTTTTGACATCGTCATAACTGTTTGATGGCATCCCGCATAGGCACAGAAAAACTTTGGTCAAAAACCTAGAGACTTTTGCTTCTTTCTTGTTTGTCAGAATTATTTAGAAACATAATTGTTTGTAATATTGTAGTAAAATTATCAGTGTTCAAAGTGTTGTTTCATTTTTGGTGGTTCTTCACGTAGTTTGCGAGTATTTTAATCATTTGTTGAAGTGTTTGTGTGAATGTTGGAATTTACTTGCCAACCTTATCATAATATATGTATAAGTGCAAGCACACGTCAGCTTGCAGTAAATTGTGTCGCGCGTAGCTATAGTGAATGAGGGGAATGGGGCGAGTTTTCATTTCGCTCGTGGATCGGCTGTTTGTCGTCTTTCTTCGTTCGGTAAACGTTCTTTAATGAACAAAATAAGAAATTATAACAACATTTGGGCTACCTATGCTGGCACACTCTCCTCCGCAGAGGCTTCTTGCGCTTTTTTAGAGTTCGGGTAATACTATAGGTGGGCTATTATTGGGCTCACAGGGTGTTTTGGGGACGCGTGGAGAGAATCGGGACGCGGAATTGCGAGCGCGCGGGGGAAGACGGGAAGAGGGAAAGAAAGAAAAGAAGCCTCTGCCATATAATGCGCGGTTCTGTGGTGAGATCTGCGGTTCTGTGATTATGGCCGAAAACGACAGCGATATGGAATAATTTGAACGTTCCCTTCATAATATGAGTCTCGAAGGTACGTGTACAAAATTTGGTGTAAATTGATAGCCAATTTAACGGTTTTGTGTCCTCGTGTTTTAGTGTTGCGCACAGATGATCGCATATTTTGTCAATGTTTGTCTGAGTCTATAATTAAATTCACGAAATCAGGTTCATTTTAGAGTTAGATTTGGTTTGTTTGTCTGAGTTTTGGTTTATAAGTAACTGTGCGCTTCGCTATTGGAAAAATCGTTTGATTTTAAACTTCCGTTAATCATGTTTATAGATGATGGCGACGACGAACTTGGCTGCTATCCCATGACAAGCGCTCCAAAGAAGGAGTTAATCTCTGGGAAGCATACTCTTACACTCCAGAGTCTAGACATCACAATGAACCTATTTCCAAGAGACTTCAGACGTCTTCTATTCTACAAAACAAAAAAATGAGCGCATTGTTATTGAAGCCGACGGCGGCGAAGGAAAATTATCTAGATAAACACGCTTTGATATCCGACACTATGTCTATAGCTATAGGCTAAAAAGTCTGACAATAAAGCAATTGAACAATCTTACCGTCTCAAGTCGTAGTTCATATAGTTGTTCCACATCTTCACTGTTTCCTGACCGTTTAGTTAAGATCATGAAAAAGCATTTTTCAATTCAGTCGCATGTTGACGTTTTATATTCTATTCTATAATTCTATAAATGCCGCGTCTTCCAAAAAGAACTTAATGTCCCCGTTATTCCTAAAGCACTTCGAACATATCACTTTGCCGCTGACTTTAGCTTGTTGAAAAGGTCTCCCAACTATATTTAACTTGTTTTGCATCCATAAGCCATATATTATGACCAGTCCCTCTCGGAAATTCGACACCATGCAGAGGAGGGTGGACAGCTGTCACGTGCATATCTCGACCAATGAAATTGCTCTATTTTCTCATCGTTTGCGCGAAGTTGATCGGCTGAAAAATTTGTATTGGACGCAGAAATACCGAATATTTTACTATTGTTATTCAAATTTTCCTTTTAAAAGGCAGCGATACTGTTTAAACTATTATTGGGCTATCTATATCTGCAGGATTTTGTGGGGTAAATGTCTTTTTTCTACCTTGTTTTGATCATTTATGTAGGTCGTGTCGTCGCCACGTGATGACCCGAGTCCGTGTTTGTCAACAATATTCAAAGTAAAAAATCTCGAATTCCCATGGTTCGATTTCTCTAATTTTTGCATAATGAGTTAAACAAATGTCTAATCTTTGATTCTATCCGAACGACCCCCCTTGACCCCTCGACCGTTTTCATGTTATTCGCCTTTGAATCGGTCGCAGTTATTTCAGCCTTTACCGAGATGGCGCCTCGTATTTGAGGGGACATTGCACCTATAAAATTTATTATTTTTAAGAATTTCGGAAGTCCCTATAGCTTTATTCTTTAGGGTAAATGTTAACTGAGTTCTAGAAGAATATTCAACGTGTGAAGTTTGTTATTTGGCTATTTTTATATATTTAAATTTGGATTTTGGGATGGTATCTGGTTGTCTTCGAGAATCTGAAGATATGTAAACATAAGAATTTTTGCTTCTTTGAGGTTAGTTTCTTTTCTAGGCTTATAGATTAATATATCTGATGGCACAAAAAGGATCATGCTCCACCAATTTGTCAAACACCTGGGAAAAAATACCAAAACGAAGACCTGCTGTAGGCTTTGGGAAAATTTGGTTTGGGTTTATGAAGTTCCTTTCGAGGTTCCTTTTTAGCTTTTGGATAGTTCTACTTGACTTTGCATGCAGTATCTACCTCTCACACCATTTCTATTTTCTATGCTTATGAGTTATGCCTATAGTTTACTATAACTTGCTGCTAGATCTATACCAAACATAATATAATTTTGCTTGCCTTTCCAAAGGTATACTGGTAAGTAAAGTATCAACATTTGGTATCATTATCAACATTTGGTATATCAACATCTGGTATCAACATTTGGTATATGTTGCTTTACTATAATTATTGTACATAATTGTTATTCTTATCTCAGGAATGCTTTTCATGCTATAAGGCGGCTAAGGCCTTTTCGGTATGCCATGGTTGGAGCCTTGAAGGTTCAATTCCTAGTGCATACTATTACCAAAAGAGGATTTTAGAGTCGAACAAGTTAACAAAGTAATATGATGCAGAATTGATTGGTAATTAATCATTGGTCATGTAATCTCAAAACAAATTAATAAAGTGCATTTAATATTACTTTTTGCATATACACTGCATTTATGCAACATTTAATTAAGAAATACAGGTACATTACCACATATAAATCACCTGCGGTTGGGATGTACCACAATGATTAGATACCAATTATAAACATTAAGACTATCATAATACTTGTTCATGATCAACACATTTTATAAGCCAGAGTATGTACAAGTGCATATGTTTATATTATTATGGTGGAGTACTAGAGTCCAGATACTACCTACCATTTTTATTTAGGAATACAATTTAATCTGAAAATACTAAAAATAATACACTTGTTTCACTTTGAATAACACACATTTAATAACACACTTGAATAACATACTTGTTTTACATACATTCGCTGTATATAAACGCTCGATATAAACACACATATTTCGTCTCTCAGACAGAATTTAGAAAACCAAAATGTTGACAGAAATGCCCGTTCCAACAGTTTAAAATGGCGAACTACGCATAGTGAAAGAAAATTCGTAAGCAGAATCGCAACAATAGAGGTATATCACGCTCTCTTCAGCAAAAATTCCAGCCTGACATCCTTGAGTATCAAAAGCGTCCATCTTCGGGAGATGTTACCTTCGAAACAGTCCAAGCACAAATGACAACCGCGCGGAAAAACAAGCCCGCTAACCGTGATCCTTTGCGCGTTGCTGTCCAACCTCCTCTGATGGCAGAGGCTTCTCCAATTTCCGTCTTCCCAGCACTCCCCGCGCGCCCTCCCAGCCCGCCAGCCCGTGCTGCCCAAACTATTTCCCGAACTCTAAAAAAAGCGCAAGAAGCCTCTGCGGAGGAGAGTGTACGGTGGCCCAGAGGTGCAATACACAAACGCAAAAGAGAATACACAAACGCAAAAGAGAATACACAAACGCAAAAGACAATACACAAACGCAAAAGACAATACACAAACGCAAAAGACAATACACAAACGCAAAAGACAATACACAAACGCAAAAGACAATACACAAACGCAAAAGAGAATACACAAACGCAAAAGAGAATACACAAACGCAAATTGAGAATCATTTGTAGCGCGGGCTCAAGATGCAAGACCTGACTGGGTAGGTACTTTATCTGACCTCCATTATAGTGTATCATATAATAACTGATGTAACCATGTATACTCTTAAGCCTCCTTACTCTACTTAGCCATCCTTAGCCCTCCTTAGCCATCCTTAGCCCTCCTTAACCATCCTTAGCCCTCCTTAGGCATACTTAGCCATCCTCCTCAGCCCTCCTTAGCCCTCCTTAGACCTCCTTAGCCATCCTTAGCCATCCTTAGCCCTCCTTAACCATCCTTAGCCCTCCTTAGGCATACTTAGCCCTCCTTAAGCATACAAAGCCATCCTTAGCCATCCTTAACCCTCCTTAGGCAGCCATCCTTAGGCCTCCTTGGCATACTTAGCCCTCCTTAGCCATCCTTAGGCCTCCTTAGCCATACTTAGCCATCCTCCTTAGCCCCCCTTAGCCCTCCTTAGGCCTCCTTAGACCTCCTTAGCCATCCTTAGCCCTCCTTAACCATCCTTAGCCCTCCTTAGGCATACTTACTGTAGCCCTCATTAGGCATACTTAACCATCCTTAGCCCTCCTTTAGCATACTTAGCCCTCCTTAGCCATCCTTAGGCATACTTAGCCCTCCTTAAGCATACTTAGCCCTCCTTAGGCATACTTAGCCCTCCTTTAGCATACTTAGCCCTCCTTAGCCATCCTTAGGCATACTTAGCCATCCTTAGCCATCCTTAGGCATACTTAGCCCTCCTTAGGCATACTTAGCCCTCCTTTAGCATACTTAGCCCTCCTTAGCCATCCTTAGCCCTCCTTAACCATCCTTAGCCCTCCTTAGGCATACTTAGCCATCCTTAGGCATACTTACTGTAGCCCTCCTACCTCCTTAGCCATCCTTTGCCCTCCTTAACCATCCTTAGCCCTCCTTAGGCATACTTACTGTAGATCTCCTTAGGCATACTTAGCCATCCTTAGCCCTCCTTAACCATCCTTAGCCCTCCTTAGGCATACTTAGCCCTCCTTATGGCTCTTAGCCCTCCTTAAGCATACTTAGCCCTCCTTAGCCATCCTTTGGCATACTTAGCCCTCCTTAAGCATACTTAGCCATCCTTAGGCATACTTAGCACTCTTTAGGCAGCCATCCTTAGGCCTCCTTAGCCCTCCTTAGCCATCCCTAGTGCCTAGCCATCCTTAGGCATCCTTAGCCCTCCTTAGACATACTTAGCTACAGTATAGCCATCCTTAGGCATACTTAGCCCTCCTTATCTCCTTAGGCATACTTAGCCATCCCTAGCCATCCTTAGCCCTCCTTAGACATACTTAGCTACAGTATAGTCATCCTTAGGCATACTTAGCTCTCCTTAGCCCTCCTTGGGCCTCCTTAGCCATCCTTAGCCCTCCTTAACCATCCTTAGCCCTCCTTATGGCTCCTTAGCCCTCCTTAGGCATACTTTCTGTAGCCCTCCTTAGGCATCCTTAGCCCTCCTTAGACATACTTAGCAATAGCCCTCCTTAGCCCTTCTTAGGCCTTAGACCTCCTTAGACCTCCTTATCCTTAGCCCTCCTTAACCATCCTTAGGCATACTTAGCACTCCTTAGCCATCCTCAGGCATACTTAGCCCTCCTTAAGCATACTTAGCCCTCCTTAGGCATACTTAGCCCTCCTTAGCCATCCGGCACATCCTTAGCCATCCTTACCCTCCTTAGGCATACTTAGCCCTCCTTAGCCAAGGATTGCCTAAGGAGGACTAAGGAGGGCTAAGTATGCCTAAGGAGGGCTAAGGATGGTTAAGGACGTCTAAGGAGGGCTAAGGATGGCTAAGGATGGCTTCCTAAAGAGGGCTAAGGAGGGCTAAGGATGGCTGCCTAAGGAGGGCTAAGTATGCCGGAGAGAATCTTTGCATCAGTTTGCGGGTTTATAAGGATGGCTAAGGATGACTAAGGATGGCTAAGGATGACTAAGGATGGCTAAGGATGGCTAAAGAGGCCTAAGGATGGCTAAGGAGGGCTAAGGATGGCTAAGTAGAGTAAAGAGGCTTAAGAGTATACATGGTTACATCAGTTATTATATGATACACTATAATGGAGGTCAGATAAAGTACCTACCACCCAGTCAGGTCTTGAATCTTGAGCCCGCGCTACGAATGGTTCTCAATTTGCGTTTGTGTATTCTCTTTTGCGTTTGTGTATTCTCTTTTGCGTTTGTGTATTGTCTTTTGCGTTTGTGTATTCTCTTTTGCGTTTGTGTATTCTCTTTTGCGTTTGTGTATTCTCTTTTGCGTTTGTGTATTGTCTTTTGCGTTTGTGTATTGTCTTTTGCGTTTGTGTATTGTCTTTTGCGTTTGTGTATTCTCTTTTGCGTTCGTGTATTGTCTTTTGCGTTTGTGTATTCTCTTTTGCGTTTGTGTATTGTCTTTTGCGTTTGTGTATTCTCTTTTGCGTTTGTGTATTCTCTTTTGCGTTTGTGTATTCTCTTTTGCGTTTGTGTATTGTCTTTTGCGTTTGTGTATTGTCTTTTGCGTTTGTGTATTGTCTTTTGCGTTTGTGTATTCTCTTTTGCGTTTGTGTATTCTCTTTTGCGTTTGTGTATTCTCTTTTGCGTTCGTGTATTGTCTTTTGCGTTTGTGTATTGTCTTTTGCGTTTGTGTATTGTCTTTTGCGTTTGTGTATTGTCTTTTGCGTTTGTGTATTGTCTTTTGCGTTTGTGTATTGTCTTTTGCGTTTGTGTATTCTCTTTTGCGTTTGTGTGTTCTCAATTTGCGTTTGTGTATTGTCTTTTGCGTTTGTGTATTGTCTTTTGCGTTTGTGTATTCTCTTTTGCGTTTGTGTATTCTCTTTTGCGTTTGTGTATTCTCTTTTGCGTTTGTGTATTGCACCTCTGGGCCACCGTAAGAGTGTCACTGGCAGGTGCCTGGGAACTCTGGAGAAGTCCGGGACCCCCCTCCTCTGCCCCTGCCCTCAACAGTCCCCCCCGAAAACAAATGTTTACATCGCACGTGTTTGACTCACTGGTTTGACTCCTTCGCTTGAGAGAAGTTTCTGACTTTTTGCTCCGTCTTTTACAAGGAAATATTCGTTTTTTAATCAACTTTTAACCCTCGACATTCAACATGAAGTATGTGCTGGTAAACTGGTCTGAAACAAACAAAACCAGTATTATGGAAGACCACAGCGTGCGGGATGTTACGATGTTGAATAATCCAAGCAAAGAAGGCATGATCTATCACAAAGTAATCGGAAAGAAAACTCCGAGTGGTGGATGGAGAGCGTATCTTGGTCGGGTTGTATCTGTCCATGGTAAGTAAACAGACTGTTTCTTTTTATACTCCATGTTATTTTATGTGTCCGTGTTTATTGGATCTAAATCGTCCTGAAACACGCGAAGAATGTTTGTTTGCTTATATTATAGTAACTACTGAATAATGGTGTTCTGCCTTTGTTTAGATACAAAGAAAGACGCTCGCAAGCAGGAAGAAGAATTCCTAATGGAGGACAAGGAGAATTGTCTGAATGGACCATTAAAGAAGAGGAAGTTTGGTATTTTGGCTTCCGATGACGAATTAAGTTCTGATGTTGAAGAAGCAATTGCTCCAAAGCCCAATGTCAAGGCCAAGGTGAGAGTTTTAACATTTTATATATTATATATCCTGTCTGTTCAGTGCTACCAGATTTTTATATTTTTTATATGATAATTTTTCTTGGATATTGACCACTTTCATATAAATGGTTACCATTCTAAATATTTTTTATATGCATCTAACTCTAAGGGGTGGACCACATCTGTCATGATCTAAGGGATGGTCACATCTGTGCCCAGTGGTGGTGCATTTTGTTGATAGTAATTTCCTCTGCGGGAGTCACCTGGGGTAGGGTAGGCCGGACAATATGCATATAACCATATGGGAATAATAATCTCATCGTAGAAGTCATGAGGCAAAGGATGGTGTTGAACAGCAAGCTGATGTTTGTTGAAATACAGGAATTGAACATGCATAACCTTGTTGTTGGAAATGTATGATTTTATTGGTTTCAAATTGTTAGCTTGTTAGCTTGCTAGCAATAATTAATTGTCATCTTGCAAGTAATATTAAACATTCAAAGACTACAAGTAGCTCTATTATATTAAGATTTAAGATTGTATTTGTTTCATGATAAAAATTGTATTATCGCCCGGCGCGAAGCGCCGGCCGAAGGCCTGAGGGCGAGGGTGCTAATATCGACCGGCGTTTAGTCCCTTCTCACGGGATGCTGTTTGCAGAATTGGTTATGCATCAACCGTCAACCGCCGTCCAATTTTCGTTGCCTTGGTAACAAAAGGAATTTATACGGCGAATGAAGATTCGTGTTCAAAAAGTTCATTGAAAATGATTATGTAGTGTTCAAAAGATACAGTACCGTTGGCGGAAGATAACAAACTCGTAAATTTTAATTGGCGACAAAAGGTAAACCCGTTTTCCCTTTTTTGATGCTGTTTATTGTAGTCAGTTACAAAGATAATTTTGTAAATATGTCCGAGTTTTATAGCATGATTTGCTAGAGCCAGTAGTTCATAAGATATCGTCGTCGGAATATCTAATATATTTATCATAGTTTGTGAACCCAATCCGAGCGTCGCTTTCGCTTTTCTATAGCAATCAGTCCCAATATATTTTAGTGTTGGTATGATTGTCAAAGGCTGTTAATCAAGCCTTCAATACTATTACACTGGTATCAATGGCCTAACAAATTAAAGTTATTACAAATATAAACACACAATTCATATAATTATGTACAGTACAATTAGGCTTGGGCGGTTTTGCTTAAAATAAAAACCGCTAAACCGTCCAATTCTAAACCGGTTAAACCGTAAAACCGGTTTTTCACAATTTCAGAAACTAACGCAATTTCAGTTTTAAACTAATGGCAGGAAGTCAAGGAACGCAATTTCAAATTTTTAATAGCGCTTTACGTCATAATTTGGCTGTATACAGAGTAATTATAAAGGACTGCGTAGATCACGGCAAAATATTGAACAAAAAAACGAACGTTCAGCGATAACGAAACGAAATTTTAATAAGAACTAAACAAAATTATACATTGTAACTTGTCAGAAAAAGTCAGAAACGTTTTAAGAATAAAGAATTCACAGGTTTTTAGACAAGAAAACCAACGTATCACCTTGTGTGGTTTCAGTAGACCGCTTGGCAGTAACAATGTTCCGGCTTGTACCACAAACAGACAAGTATTTGCGTGCAAGTTTGGCTAACGAAGGGTATACAGCTGCGTGCATATTCGACGGGATGATGATCTCGGAGATGTCGATGTAGGTTGGAAGTATTTCCCCCAGCAGCACGGACTTTCCTCAGGCAAAGCTTGCATGTCGGCAGGTCATTGTCGTTTTCGTCTTGTCTAAATCCGAAATATTGCCAGACAGGAGAGGCAGCAACCTGGAGAGGCAGAGGCCGCAGAAACCTTTTTTGGCCGCAATTCGACGTTGACGTTTGTGGCAGAGATGATTTGCGCGCAGTGTTATTGTCTGTATATATAATCTGCCAAATCTGGTATCAGTGCGTGGCATGAAATTAAATATGTAATGATGACGGTTTTCCGGTTTTTCTAAAAGCTAAACCGAAAAAAACGGTTTAATAATAAAACCGATAAAAACCGGTAAACCGCCCAAGCCTAAGTACAATGTTACAAAAATTAGTTTTAACTCAAAAGTTGTATATCCTGCAGATTATCAATTGCCTTAATTGCTAAAACATGTATGTATGAATAGATTCATTGAGATAATATTAGTTCTTTAGATATGATGTGAAAATGCCTTCACAGAATTTCTAATTACAAGAGGTACCTGCAAATCCTACGGTTTCTATTAACAAATCAGTTTCAAGTTCTGAGTTATAGACCTAGATCAGTTTCCCTGCTCTGCATTGAGACCGGTCCTCTTGAGAGAAATCAATACCCTAACAAAAAAAGTCTATAGGCCTGCCTATATATGCATGTCTATAGGCAACGTATAGGATCCTATATGAAACCTATAGACTTCTATAGGCAATTGGAACATGTTCTATAGGCAACCTACAGAGAAACCTATTAGCCTATAGAAACCTATAACCCAATTTGAATTAGCCTGCGTATACAGCTGTTATTCATTGCCTTAATTTGAATGGACCCTATACACTTGCACTATACAGTAGAACCTGAGTTTTTATGACCCTGTGTTTTACGACCACGATTTGTAGTTAAAATGTATATACCTGCAATTAGCGACCACCTGCCAAACGCGGCCACTTTTTAGCGTTTAACCTGTCATGAGCGACTTTTTTGCACGTAAACATACAATAATTTTGACAGCGCGCGAATACAGGAAACAGGTCTCATCAGCAACTGCTTTTCATCGTCCCAAACGCAAAATATGTTACAATCAACAAGCAAGAATTTTGACCATGTGCGAATATAGGCAACAAGAAGAGGCACTTGTTGCTTTTTTAGTATTGTTTTGCTTACTTTCATGATAAGCGACTGCATTTTGATAGTTTTGTTAAACTTTGTAGTGTGAGATTCCAAATAACAATTTGCTAATACAACATAATGCTTAACATAATTTACGTATGTTGTACACCATTAAACGATCTAACGCTTGGAAATGTTCGAAAACCGCTGCGAGTGAGGTTCATATGCAAGATCGCCAATAACTTTGACTATGCATACAAAATTAGAATATATATACAGTATCGTTGCTCCTTACTCTTTAGTCTGTTTGTTAGATCAAATTGCTGCAAATAAAATATTTTCGAGATCAAATGTGAAGTACGTACGTTTGCCATTCCACCTGTCGTTTACGACCACTTTTGCTTGGCAATTTTAGGGGTGGCCATAAAACTCAGGTTCTACTGTATATGCACCCCTATGAAAAAGATGCACTTTCTTCCTTCAACAGCCAATAGTGTCTGTTTATACTTACTATTACCATTAATGTATTTAGTTATTTATTTTGATGTCCTATGAAACAATTAAATTCAGACAACACAAAGCTCTCAGAGATATTATCCACTGATAGTATATTCAGTTTGGCAAATGAATGGGCTATTATCTAATTCAAGTACAACTAAAAGTAAGAATTAAAATACTGTAAGCAACTACGTACGCTGTACAAGTTTCAAACAGTAAGCGGGCGAGGGTTGTTGCGTATACGTATTTCTAGTAATTTACTTGAATCAATGTAAGCTCAATACTCTTTCTACTCACAGTAAAATGTAATTAAGTTCATGATTCACAATCCAAAATTCACTTAAGTTTAAAAGCTAAAAATGCTGTTCTGGTAGTAGTTGAACTGTGTTCATAAAACTGCAAGATGTAATAACAGTCTTTGAAATTCAGAATTTTTTTACGTCGGCAAAAAAATGCCGTCGCGAATTCGTCATTATCCATTTCACGTCGGCAATACTCGAATTCACGGCGGCAAAACAGTTCATGTTTAGTTGTAGTCAAATATCTCTGATAGTGATATAACAGATGAGTGTCTTCAACTTACGAAGGAAAATGTCACAACAATCCAAAAGAAACTGAGCGAAAGTAAAAGAAATAACAAACAAATATTTACGAAGAAGATTATTGAATCTTATTTATTATTATTTTGTCCAAGATAATTGTACGAGGAATTGAAAGAACAGAACAAAGTTACGTGAAGAATAATCAGATAAAACTGCTTGTTGTTAACAAATTCACAATACGCTATTTTCGTAATTCACGTCGGCAATTGCCGAATGCCGCCGCGAATTTCAAAGACTGAATAATATACCAACAAAAACTGAAACCTTTCCAAAGACTCCACATCTAGTACCTGCTAGTCCATCTCAGATTAGGGTGAGGCGGTTTTTATAAAAAACCGAAAACCGACCGAAAAAAACCGAGTGAATCGGTTTTTTAAAACGCGCTCGAAACTACAGTTAAAAAACATGCATGACGCTACGCGCGCAAGACTTCAGTTTGAAAAACAATTGTATTAATTAATTATAAACATCCTGACTACGAAGTACAAAGAAATCAGATAAAATTTACAATAAGATTTATAAATATCATGTAGAAATATCACAATTATATTTACAAATAACACACAAACGACTATAAGTTCTCTGCTATGAACACAAGCTTATCCACTCTCTCAGGTTTCAGCTGTGCTCGTGCCGCTGTAGTAACTTGCCCTGCTTTACTAAAACGTCTCTCTGATGTGGAACTGCTCGCTTGGATGGCAAGATATCTTCTCGATAGTTGGCACAGCAACGGTAGTTCTTTCGTGTTTAACTTCCACCATTGCAGAGGATCGTCGTCTCCGTCAATAATAGGAAATGCAGAGATGTAGCATTCGATCTCTTTGGAGAGACGATCACGCGGGGATGCAGCTGACGACGTCTTCTCTGATTTCTTGAAGCTCGTCAACGCTCCAAGACTGCTTTGATCCGCTTATCCGTTCAAGCTCGAATAGATCAAGCCGTTCCGTTCTTATATCGGAGATCATACCTGGCAAGAAACGTACGGTGTTTCGAAGACGTTATCAAATTTCAAACAAAATCTCTTCAGATTTTCCGTGTGTAAGCGCAAACACTTGATTCTTTGCAACAAATACCGATTTTTTTCGGTTTTTCGGTTTTCCGGTTTTTCTCCAAAAGCAACATCGGTTAAATCGGTTTTCAAAAAACATCGGTTTTTTTCGGTATATCGATTAACCGCCTCACCCTATCTCAGATACCAGAAGAAACACCAAGAGTGTTTGACAGGAATGAACTACGTGTAAGTTTACAAAGTTACATACATTTATGCCTTTTGCTTTTAAATTAATATTTAAAATATGAAAATTACGATAATTATGTAGCTTAAGTTGATTTGAGTTGATTCGTGATCACAGGACCCATTGTGTTTTTCTGTGTAATGAAGCAATCATCCAGTAGCAACGTTTTGGTTTAATCGCTCAACCACCCTTTTAAGTAATAGTTCAAACACGAGTAGGAGGACTATAATGTTCATGTTCTATTAACTATGATTCATCGCAGAAACAGCCTTGCAGTATTTATTTGCATCCAATTAATAGCAACTTGCACTTGATTGTTTGCTCGCTTGAGTTCTTTTTAATTAGATGCAAGTACTTGTTGCAAGCCTATTTCTGTAACAAGGTGGAAAAACCTTAAAGGGACACTCCGGCTCAAATACAAATGCAGTTCATATGAAAGATCTTACTGACTTTAGTTTATTGCCAAAGTTTCAGCATTCCTATCAATTTAGTTGAGAAGATATTGCTAGTTGAAGTTGAAAATTTGTGGATTTTGACGCCATATTGGTTTTGAAAATATGACGTCATTGAGTGATGCTTTATCGTCAGTGGAGTTGTTTTGTAGGCGATCACATAGTGATAGTTATTGTGAATGGTCTTTGGACGAAAATTAGTCGAAATAAACTATTTAGTTCATCATGCAGGAAAGTAGAGGAGCTTCTTAGGCATAATACGAGATCACGTCACTCAGTGACGTCATATTTGAGAAACAAAATGGCGTCGAAATTGGACAAACTCTCCAACTTCAACTAGCCACATCTTCTTAACTAAATTGATAGGAATGCTGAAACTTTGGAAATAATCTAAAGTCAGTAAGATCTTTCATATGAACTACATTTGTATTTGGGCCGGAGTGTCCCTTTAAGACAGACATCTTTCTGAGGTGGACAGTAATATTGTTCAAAAGGCAAATGTGATGACCACTAATTCTTAAATGTAATATACATTTTTATTTTGGTATGCAATTCTCATTGACAAATAAAGTTTAAATTTTCCAAGGTAAAACATGAAATTCTAGCAATGTTGGAACAGAAAACTTCCAAAATTGCTGCCTGTATCTTCATAATTTTGTCTACAAACTTCCCTGGAAGAAGTTAGTTGCCTTTTGAACAACCAGGCTAAGATTTCCTTATAATTAATATACATCCCACACTTAAAAATTATCAAAATCAGTCCGGGTTTTAAAACTTATCAAAATCAGTCCGGAATGTCATATATGCTTTGAGAAATTGCTTGATTTGCTGAGTTTTACTAAATACTAATGTCACTATGATTCCCACAACAATTCTTAAAATCACACTTTATCATTTACTTTGTTTTGCTGGCTTTTTATTAATTTTTTATTTTTTGTCTTCTAGGCAATGTAGAAACCACAAGCATTAGTCGAGCTTGATAGATGCAAAACATTTTCAAAAATGACAAAAACATTGTTAGCTGCTCTTTTCGACCGAGAAACGTTACAAAAGTCGACGTTGGCAGGAAAGAAAAAGGATGGTGGTAATGTGTTGGATGCTGGCAAAGTTGAGTCGATAATTGGTAAGCAGTTTGTTCAAGTCTAGATGTTTATAGCTAATCCAATTAAGGTTGTTCCGAAGCAAAGGGAAAAGGTTGAATATGAGTGCGAAAGCACAGAATAAGAATCAAGCAGAAGTCCAACTCGTGTGAAAACTTCTCCACTTTTCTTCAATGCGCATGGGCGAATTGTGTACGCCAGATTACGCCATTCTGGCCAGTTCCCCCTGTCCTTTTGACCCTCCTATGTGGGTCAAAAGAGCCGGGCGAAGCTGTCTGATGACGACAAATTACGCCAGCCAACGCCATCGTATCGGCCTTTTTGACCTTCTTGCTAAGGTCAAAACTGCCGGGGGAACTGGCCAGGATGGCGACGAATGGCGAAGTTGCTGGTGACGATCAAGATGCGGCATGCACGAGGACGTGAAATTCAAAGGGACCGACACTGAGTTTGACTTCTGGTTGATTCTTATTCTGTGGCAAAAGGCTTGTTGGGAATGACTAATTTTAATTCCAGTTGGTGTTAAGAAATTCGCTGACGTATGGGAAAACTTGCGATCATGAGCTGTGATTTTGAAGGAAATGGTGGAGTTAGATGTTGAAGGAGTTGGATCACACTTAAAATGTAATAAATTTATCGCAAGTCCCAGGAAGCCCTTCGTGCTCATATTCGACCATTTACCTTTGCTTTATAAGACATTGGCAACGAAAATTAAGTTTGTTTTATTTGAAAGAACTCCTAAAATAATGAAGAATATTAATTTATAGTTCTTTCATATTTTACTTAGTTCTTGAGATATTTAGACTAATGCGATATTCAAATGAGATGATCTATGACGTCATAACATGGGAAATACATTTTAACATATTGGAAAATCGTGAATATCTTTATGATTATTAAATGAAATTACTTGAAACTTTGCATGTAGATACATACCACTAAACTAAAGATCATCGTTCAAGTCGTATAGTTTCTATGGTAATGGATTAGTTTACAGACCTCTTGATTTCGATAACAAAATTATTTGTTTTCTCTTCAGTGCCGAACCTTATTGGGTTGGTATCTGTTCAGCAAATGTTCACTGTCATAGCCTGCAATTCGAAACTGAGATTTGAAGTTGGTACAAAGTCTAGCATGTCAGAAAACAAATAGTTTTGTTTTCGAAATCAAGAGGTCTGTAAACTAATCCGTTACCATGGCAACCATAAGACTTGAACGATGATTTTCAGTTTAGTGGTATGTACCTACGTGCAAAGTTTCAAGTAATTTCATTTAATAATCATAAAGATATTCACGATTTTCCAACATGTTAAAATGTATTTCCCATGTTATGACGTCATAGATCATCTCATTTGAATATCGTATTAATCTAAATATCTCAAGAACTAAGTAAAATATGAAAGAACTATAAATTAATATTCTTCATTATTTTAAGAGTTCTTTCAAATAAAACAAACTTAATTTTCGTTGCCAATGTCCTTTAAATTAGCTGTTATGCAGCCTTTTTCCAGATACAATTAAGAGCTTTATCTAAAACCAAGTCATATATTATATAAGGTTTTACGCAACTCTCAACTTATGCATGTATGCCCTTGATCATGCAAAATGAACAGCTTTTATATTCAAGTTCGTCAAAACATTTGTATTTAGTAAGCCGGTAAAACATTTTGTTATCACATCCGATAAACCTGTGTTTGCATCATTGGAACCCCCTGCCAGATAATATATAAACTATTCATAGTTTAGTAAATTTTAAGAAAGCACTATTTCAATATTTTCATAGATACACTGTAACTATAAGGAAATTAACCATTTTAGTATTTACTTCGAATTTTTAAATATTTTATGCTTATCAATATGTGAATTACACATGTAATTTTGTAAATTAATTCTTAACTACTGTATAGTTTAACTTCACAGTGTAATACTAGTTTTATCTTAGGCATAAATTTGTTTCTTTATTGGAAGGCTACTGGTTTATCAGTTTTTACTGTCATGTGTTTAACCATTTTGAAATAAAGTTTATTATTATTATTATTGTCATTATTATTATTATTATTATTATTATTATTATTATTATTCAGCCATTTACGTAATTATGACTTGCAGCGATGTTGAATGTAATAAAATCTAATATGTTGATTTTCTTTGTTTATGTGCAGGTTATGTGACCCAAAGCTTTCCATTTGCAGCAAGGTCCGCCATAAGGAATGCAATTTCGCAAAAGATAAAGGATGAAAGAGAAGCATGCAAAAGAAAGCAAATTAAGATAGAAGGACGTGAAAATCAATAGGTGTTTTTGTATATATTTTATCATATTAAATAATTTAATCTAATACTTTTTGTTTTTGACTGAGTGCTTAATTAGTAGATTTAGAGGCTATATACAACATTTACAGTGGCGATAATTAATATTTAATTCACATATTATAATTTCATATAATTATGATACCTTGTTTCATATATTAGGCCATGTGCACACGGTGTCGTTAATTTCGTTAGCGTTAAATTGTTCTCCGTCTTCGCGAAGGAATAGAGAACAATATAAAACGCTAAGGAAAACGACACCGTGTGCACATGGTCTGAATGTTTCACATGTGAAAAACGCATCTATTTCATATTCTGTAATTCTCATGTGAAAATTTCATATATTAAAACTTCATATGTGAAAAGGTTCTAATTCCATCCATTTCATATATGAAAAATTCCATATATGAAATCAGATTTCATATATGAAAAGGTTCCAATTCCATACATCCATTTCATATATGAAAAATTCCATATATGAAATCAGAAAAAGGTTCCAATTCCATACATCCATTTCATATATGAAAAATTCCATGTATGAAATCAGATTTCGTATATTAAAATTTCATATATGAAAAGGTTCCAATTCCATACATCCATTTCATATATGAAATCTTATATGAAATTTTCGTAAGGGACCACGCGACATTTATATAATTATTTTTCTTTCGCCACGACAAACTCCATTTATCTTTTCGCCAAACGCTATTTATCTTTCGCCAAACGCCATTATGCTTTTGCTTTCGCCAAACGCTGTTTATCGGCATTCGCCAAACGCTGTTTATCTTTCGCCAAACGTCATTATGCTTTTGCTTTCGCCAAACGCTGTTTATCTTTCGCCAAACGTCATTATGCTTTTGCTTTCGCCAAACGCTGTTTATCTTTCGCCAAACGCCATTATGCTTTTGCTTTCGCCAAACGCTATTTATCTTTCGCCAAACGCCATTATGCTTTTGCTTTCGCCAAACGCTGTTTATCATTCGCCAAACGCTGTTTATCTTTCGCCAAACGTCATTATGCTTTTGCTTTCGCCAAACGCTATTTATCTTTCGCCAAACGGCATTATGCGTTTTCTTTCGCCAAAACCGAGTTTTTCAGTCTTTCGCCAAACAGTGTTTATCTTTCGCCAAACAGTGTTTTATTTTCGCTAAATAGAGTTTACTTTCGCCAAACAGTGTTTATCTTTCTCCAAACAGTGTTTATCTTTCGCCAAACAGTGTTTATCTTTCGCTAAACACACTTTTATCCGTTTCGCTAAACACAGTTTATCTTTCGCTAAACAGTGCTTTACTTTCGCCAAAAGAGTTTTACTTTCGCCAAACAGTATTTATCTTTCGCCAAACAGAGTTTTATTTCGATGAGTGAGCCTCCTCGGTTTCCATACTAAGCTGCTTAGTCAGTCAAGCTTTAGGATGAAATGCTATAATATTGTCTCCCGTAGGTGCATGTTGTCTGCCCTGGGAATTGAGCTGTTAAGCCTGGTTTACACTTGTCGTAAGAATCGTAACGCAGCGACATACACAAGCATGGTACAAGGTTGTTGGTTCAACATACACACGTAAAAACGCACAGTCTGTTTTTACCTGTTAACAGCCAAAAACATGGTTGATATCGACAGGCTTGAACAGGGTTGAACAACATTGTTCAGACATGATACAACATGTTGTCAGAGCATGATGAAATAACAAGGTTGAACAACGTTGTTACAACAGCCATGAACTTGCAGTTGTTCTATCAGACTAGTTTTTGCATGTTCTCACATGCATGAACAACTGCTGTCAATTCAACACTGAAGCCTGTCACAACATGTTGAAACATGCTTGAACAGTGCTGTTATTTTAACAGTCCTGTTCTATCATGTTGACAATACTGTTACAGGTATGTTGAACCAACAACCTTGTTACAACCTGTGAGATTTTTACGTGTGTACCTGTAACAGCATTTTCAACATGATAGAATATGACTGTTAAAATAACAGCACTGTTCAAGCATGTTTCAACATGTTGTGACAGGCTTGTTGAATCGACAGCAGTTGTTCATGCATGTTACAACATGCAAAAAACAGTATGATAGAACAGGCCAAGTTCATGGCTGTTGTAACAACGTTGTTCAACCTTGTTATTTCATCATACTCTGACAACATGTTGTATCATGCATGAACAATGTTGTTCAACACTGTTCAAGCCGATCGATATCATTATCAACCATGTTTTTGGCTGTTAACAGGTAAAAACAAAGTTAACAGACTGTGCGTTTTTACGTGTGTAGATGCATGAACTCCTTTGAATTTAGGAAGAACAAAGAGTTCAATTGACCATGAACATGAAGTGCTTACTGCCCTTGCGTTATTTGCGTATGTTGCTGCGTTACGATTCTTAGGCAAATTTGCTTACGGCAAGTTAATTGGTCTTAAATCTTTACGCCCCTATTAATTACTGTCACTCTTCTTTTAGGTATGGTATTTACTTACGGCGTAGCCCAGACACAAATTTCGAGTATGTTAGTCTTAACAGTAGATTTGATTTTCGTTAAGCGAGATGAACACCGCAGGGGGTAATATAGAGTAGCAGTGTTACGTGTGAATATTTTGAAACACTGCCAAGCAGTTTATGATCTATAAACAAGTCATATAGATAAAGAAGATATGAACAATTACAGGCTGGCAGTATGCATTTTTTATTTACGCGGTAAATAAATAAATTATAAAAAATAATAATATAAAGAGTCGTCTGATGATTGCCTCAGGCATGAAACACGGTGTTACGGCATCTGTAAAAGTTTAGATTTTACATATACTTTATATATATATATATATATTCATACTCGAAATTTGTGTCTGGGCTACCTATGATTTTTACGGTGAAAGTACGACTGAGAAGGTAATTTAACGTGTACAGAACTACAGATCTTCTCTTTATCGAATCCCGCAAATTTTATGGACACTGCATGGTGGACCAATTGAGCTGAAACGCTCAACATATTTCCGACTACGATATATTTATATCTGTTCTTTGACGAACGATTAACACAGGTTAGTAAATTTTCATAATTTCTACCGAAGCGTGAATGTTAGGCGACTTAGGCTTAAGAAACGCGTCGACACGACTAAACGATTATAGTCAGCCGCCGTTTGCTACTTTCTTAGACTATGTGCACACGGTGTCGTTTTCAAGCGTTTTTATCTGAAACGCGTTTCAAACCAGGGCCTTTTTTAACTATTAAGCTGGGGGGGGGGGGGGCAAGTGCCCCCCCCCCCCCCCACTAATCCATTTTTGCCCCCCCCCCAGGAAAAGTCCCTTTTTCTTAAATTTAATCAACCAATAAGCAAGGAATAAAAATTAAACAAATGGAAAGTAAGTTTTAGCCCTTAATTAACAACTTATAGACTTACTGAAATTCAAACAAGTGTTTTCTGTTTTTTACCATAATATGATAAACGCAATATTATATGACCGATTATAAGCACAATGTTTTGGTAGCTTATGAAGATGCCTAAAGGCTAAAGTGTTTATATTGGTTCCGTACTACTTCTGAGTTTATATATTAAAGTGTTTCATAATCTTGATACCCCTTTGTAATCGTCCATTTTTAGCAATGGCGTGGTGCCTTAATTTCGCAAAAATTCTTATCAGAAATCGCCGCAAAAGCACTTCTGGGCTTTGCAAAATTAAAAATGTTCCTGAGGGGGCATGCCCCCAGACCCCCCTACTAGATTACCGTTACCCCTTTCGAACAACCTTGGATCCGCCACTGATCATGAACTGTAGAACAAATATTTTTAAATAAAATGGCAGACAAATATATATATATATATAAACGAAAAAGCCTACCTCAGAAACCAGTAAACATATATTTTGGCTACGAAGGTCCCTTTTAGGAAAATGCCCCCCCCACGGGAAAATCCTTAAAAAAGGCCCTGTTTCAAACAGTATCGTTTTCACGGGGTGTTCACACGAAAACGGATGAAAACGACGTGAACTGACGAAAACGTTTTCAATAACGAAAATGATATCTGATAACCGTTTTCGCTATTGAAAACGTTTGGAACTGTGTCGTTTTGCCTTTTGTTGTCGTGTGAACAGGGGGAAACCTTGGGAAAACCCTGAAACGCTAAAAATTCAAAATGGCGGATATTATGATATTATTTTTGTTCGCCGCGAACTTGATCTTTCAGCTGGCAATCCTGGTTGTGAACTCGTTATTAATAACAATAACAACAACAAATAAAAGAAAAAATGCAGCCATTCAATTATTTAATGAGTCAAAAAAGCGATTAAAACGGCATTTAAAAGTCTTAACAGACGACAGGCCAAACTGTAAACAATGCGATGGATATTGCGAAAACACTGTGTGAACGGAGCGCCAAAACGACAAAATTGAAAACGACACAAATAAAAACGCTTGAAAACGACACCGTGTGCACATAGTCTTAGTAGTCAAGAGTTGGGGAAGAAATGTAACGTCAGGGTTATTTGAAATTATAAAATTAACTAACTTCATAACTTGTGGCTGTGTTCATTCGTCAACTCCATTTGCATCTACACAATGTTCATGTCAATCATCAGTATTATCCCACTATGAAATTGTTGTCATATCATGTATGCTCAATATACTGTTTGCCAATTATTTACAAGAATCAATACCGATATGTCTCATTATTCACCCATATATTATACATAATGCCAAATATACAAATTAAACAACCACACAATCTACACGTATTCAAACATTCCAAATTCGCCATTTACAAATACACCCCGCCCTCGGCTCCACTTTCACCTACACATTGTCCATGTCAATCATCAATGTTATCCCAATGATTTAATTGCTGTAATGTCCAATGTGGTTAACATGCTAATTGTCAATTAATCACAGTATTCAAGACCGACGTGATATAATATACAAACCCGTAAAATCAATAACATTGTCAGTAACATTGTCGGTACATTGTACAATGTTGAAATGGTGGGTTATGTTTTAGTTCCCCTTTCCACTCCCGTTTTCAATTAGATGTAATTCTTCCCTATTTATGAAATCGGGCTGAGGCTCCTGTCATTTCTTGGCTGCCAGTAATCTTAATTTTCCGAGTGGTGCGTTAATTTGCGCGGCAAATGTCCCCTCGACTATGCCTCGACCTTCTTCTCTAATTTAAATAACAGCATGACAATTAAGTCGAAAGATTTTAGGATGAATATATAAAGATGTTGCGATGCCTGTCCGTATATCGAAGGCTACAACCGTATGGACGGTTTCGTCCTACCATGCTAGGCTTTCTCTATATACCCATAACCAGCAAGCCCTAAATAACCTCGCTCCCACAAATAATGTACTCCGCCAAAAAATGTTGTTAATAGAAATACGATTATCGTTGGGTCGTCCCCTCCACGAAGCCCCACCTGTCGAAACTAGTTACGAACGAGTGACCTAGCACTGGGGAGTAGCCTGCACGACATCGAATTGGGATGGTAAGGACTAAACGTTGGACTAGACGGCACAAAGTCAAAGGTAGATGCGGAATGTTCAGGCTGGCCCATCATTTTTAATATCAATATAATAAAGTGGTTTAGATATCACTCCGAGATTTACTTCAAAGCCATTTTTATGTAATTGTTGTGATGTCTGTAATATGGTCAATCAATATCCTGTTTGCCAATTATTCGCAGTATTCATGCATCATGCATCATACAAAACCCCTGAAAAAATCAACACCAGTGTAGGTCCAATTACCTATATGTATCTATCAAGAAATTTTACCAAGATATAAACAATTACAGGCTAACAGTATGCATTTTTATGCGGTAAATAAATTAATTATAAAAAATAATAATATAACTATATATATATATCTATTCATAGATATATGAGATTAACCAACGTGTTAGATGGTTAGTTCAAGATCGAGTGATTCGAGTCGGTTTTCTTTGATGTCACCGCGGGCAGTATATCGCATAAAGACCGTGAATACTAATTAGATAAGAAATGAAGGAAAAAACTAGGGAAATCTTTGTCCAAGGTGGATAAAATGGACAAAACTTTGTTGGGAAACCTCCTCAATCATGAACTAAATCAGTTAGATCCCTCGAATGTCGGGCTTTATGCTATATAATATAATATAAAGCCCTCGGACGCGCATAGCATCATATAAAGCCCTCTTTCTCGGGATCTAACTCTTACTTAATCGTTCGACGTTCGTCAAAGAACAGATATAAATATATCGTAGTCGAAATATGTTGAGCGTTTCAGCTCAATTGGTCCACCATGCAGTGTCTGTGAAATTTGCGGGGTTCGATAAAGAGAAGATATGTAGTTCTGTACACGTTAAGTTACCTTCTCAGTCGTAATTTCACCATAAAAATCATATATATAACAATAATAATAGTCTTTTTTATTAAGAAATAACCCTTAACAGACGTAAGGGTTTTACAGTTAAAAATATGTACATCACCAAAACGTTTGGCCAATATTTACAAGTAAAGGAGAGTAACATGCAGACTACTGATGTCAACAACACCTATCTAAAATTCAAAAAGACATCTGTTAATAAATACACGTTCAAATCTCTCAGTTCTAACTTTGGGCAAAGTATAATTGTGCTTGCGCTCTCTCAAACACCTTGTCCTCTGGGGCGATAACATCTCGTTTAGCGGATTGTCAGGGTTGCTTACAACTTTATTCCATAATTTGTGATCCCGTTCTTTAATAACGTCATTAATGATAATAAGATGACTAGTATACCCAAACCTATATGCACGGCGAAGAAAACTATCTACTTGTTCCAGATACTTATTTTTATGCGCACATCCCCATACCTCTATACTGAAATATAACATTGGCATAACAAGACTATTGAAGAGTAAGTGAAGATCATGAGTATAGCATAGCCATGTCTCAATTACAAGGGTTGTTTTGGAAAAAGACATGCACCAAGTAACTTAAGCCAATCTCTACGTTCAATAAGCTGGAGTGGATCGGGGAGAGGTTTTAAAATAATAATAATAATAATAATAATAATAATATTTAAACAGGGAGCCCATGTCACCGAAGTGTTTTTCAATGGGGCCCTGTGTGACATAAATGAAATAAGTGAATAAAAGATAATAAGATATAGATATGATTACATATTAGTAATTAAGAGGATAATTTACGTAATTTAAGTTTGAACAGTGAGAGTGACTTAGTATTAGAAAGGTCTGAATTTAAATTATTATAATCGTTCAGAGCGTGGTAAATTAATTTATGTTTTCCCCAGTTTGTCTTAGCTCTTGGCAAATGGAGTTTGGCCTTGTTTCTAGTATGATATTGGTGGAAATTACTATTTGGCAGTATTTCAAAGTTTGAATAAAAAACGTTGTTTAGACATTTAAAAATAAAGGTACAGCGATGTTCATGACGTCGACCATCCAGACGTTTCCAGTTTAAGGTCTCCAAGGCTTGGGTGGCAGAAGAGCGCATGGGTTTGTTTAGTATTAACTTGGCTGCCTTGTTTTGCTGAACTTGTAGAGCGTTCATCAGAGTTATATTGTTCTTATCACCCCATATAACATCTGCATAATCAAATAGAGGGAGGACAAGTGCGTTAAATAAAGTAAGGCGGGCATCAGATGGTAATAAGTGTTCTTTCCTTTCAATACCATTTCCCAGGTTTTATCAAGATTCAATTTCATTCTATTTTCTTCTGCCCATTTCATAATGTTCAATACCTCCAAACTTGATATGTCACTTTCGCTATTTCTAATGGGAACACTAAGAGTCAAATCATCAGCAAATTTCTCCAAGAGACTATATGTGGGGTCGATAACTTTGATATCATTAACCATCACGGAAAACAATATTGGGCCTAGAATCGTCCCCTGTGGCACTCCTCTATTAATGTCCAAAAACTCTGTTAATACACCATCTACTTTGACACGCTGTTTCCTATTGGATAAAAAACTTATTATCCAATTGTAAATATATGGATTGATATTAAGATGTTTAAGCTTATTGCAGAGGATATCATGAGGGACCGTGTCGAAGGCCTTGCTGAAGTCAAAGCTAAAGATTCTGACACAATAAGCATTACTGTCTAACCACTGGAGCCATGATTTGTGTTGACATTTAAGTAGGGCCATTGTTGAATTTAATCCCTTTTTGTATGCGTACTGGTCCTTTCCAATGAAATCAGTATTCAGATGGTATAGTTCATTCCGGTATATAAACGATCTTTTCAAACAGCCTCATTATAACATCGGTAACTGAAATGGGACGGAGTTGATTAAGTAATATCTTACGTCCATATTGATGGTTTTCATTCTTCTTCCTGTCGATTAACTTTTGCTTTGACTGTGCTTTCCATAGACGATATCCTTGTCTAGGCCATTTAAAGTCATAATTTCCTCGCCAACTTTATATTTGGTAGAACCATTGTAACTCTTGTGGGTATTTGTTCCATTACAAGATATCCTACTCATAAGAGTCTCTTTACATGTTAAATCAGTAAACAGTAGTTGAATAAATACGAAATAGCACAACAGCCTAAAAGCACAACCAGCGACCATGACACTTAACACAACTAAGTGTAACAGAAGTTAAATATGGAAGAGCTGTAAATTGTTATTCCTCATTGTTTTAAGAGTTCTTTCAAAATAGACAAACTTAATTTTCGATTAATAACCAAGAAATATGTCATTTGATAACAATGAAAAATACGACTTTATTGAAATTTACATTTATACATTTATGCAACACACCTAAGCCGTGTTGGCTTCACTTTGCTGTGCGTGTCGCACAGCAAAGTGAAGCCAGCCACATAATTAAATTACAACATAAACTGGCTGCTCCTTCGTGTACCGGACACAGAATATTAGGGTTAGTATTCCTTTATTTCAGGGTTAGGACTAGAGTTTTTATTTGGGTTATGGTTAGGGTTTTTGTTCTTGTAAAGCTTCTGAATCCCGAGAAAATAACCTTGATGTGTCTATGACTTAAAGGGACACTCCGGCCAAAATACAAATGCAGTTCATGTGAAAGATCTTACTGACTTTAGTTGATTTCCAAAGTTTCAGCATTCCTATCAATTTAGTTAAGAAGATATGGCTAGATATGAGTTTGACGCCATATTGGTTTTGCGAATATGACGTCATTGAGTGATTCTTTATCGGCAGTGGAGTTGTTTTGATGGCAATCACATGGTGATAGCTGTTGTGAATACTGTTTAAACGAAAATTAGCCGAAATAAACTGTTTAGTTCCTCATTGCAGGAAAGTAGAGGAGCTTAGGCATAATGCAAGATAGCATCACTCAGTGACGTCATATTTGAGAAACAAAATGGCGTCGAAATTGGACAAACTCTCCAACTTCAACTAGCCATATCTTCTTAACTAAATTGATAGGAATGCTGAAACTTTGGAAATCAACTAAAGTCAGTAAGATATTTCATATGAACTACATTTGTATTTTGGCCGGAGTGTCCCTTTAAGGTCTTCCATGCACACGAGGCGACAACTCGCGGGGGCATGTTGCGGGAATATTTTCCCTGTTGAGGACACGTCAGAGAAGGGAAATAAAATAACGTTCTTTGATTGTTTATTTTAATTTTATCGCAGGGACTAGTTGCTGTTTATACGATGGGACATGTTTCGGAGACAAAATTTTGTCCCCACCTTTAGTCTGTGTCATTGTGTGTGCGGTACACGACGAAGATGCACATAAACTCGACAAAACATCTGTGTTTTAGTTCAAAGTCGCATTATACTCACGATGTATGTGATTTAGTGAGACGAGTATTAACGGCTTTTTGCGACATTCGCCGAGTATTGCGAAATAAGTAATTACAAATATGGGCTTGCACTTCACATATTATAAAGACTAAAGGCCCAATTACACGCAGCTTATGTTCGTGCAACTTGCGTGGCTAAAAAAGCAAAGTTAATTGCACGCTGAAATGGTAGTGCAACTTGTACTTTGTTTTTTTTGCCACGCAAGTTGCACAAAAAAAAGCTACATGTATTAACGGAGCTTTAACGCAAACTTTAACTTTAACTTCAAATATAGGAATATTTAATTATTAATCTCTTATTATCCCTAATTATATCCATTCTTCCCATTGTTTCTGTGCTATCCCCTTCCCTTCGAATCCCTTTCTTTCTTTCAGATACAATTAACATGTTTTTGGAATGGTATACAAATTATTACAATGCGCTTGTTATAGCTACATTCAACTGTATATGTGTTATATATGACTATACATGTTTAGTATCTACAGATATACAGTTATAATAATCTCATATCTAGGACCATCTCTAATCTAAATTCTTTAATTAGGATATGTAGTAGTAATATGGATATAGGTTAAGGTATACATAACGTGGTGAAACAGTAACACACTTATGTGAAAAACAACACACATATACTTAAGGTATACACCACATGCTGTTTAATATTAATCAGGCCAATTTATTATTTTGAATGATTTTCTTGACAATAGACCTTCTTCCAAAATAGCTGCCAATTTAATATAGCAAAGTGAAAAGGTGGTAAACTGCTGAGATTTTAGTAACGAAATACTGACGTTTCGAGCGGAACCCTTCATTGGTCTTACTCTGATGAAGGACTCCGCTTGAAACGTCAGTATTTTGCCCTGACACGTCTTATACTGAGGCATGGAAACTTTGAGTAGCCGAAGACATAATTTTTGCGGGAAGTTTATTAATAAGCTAAGATCCCAAGAAACATATAATTGACTGCAACCACTGAGCGATTTAAGAACTTTATTACAATTAAATATTATTAATGTAAGATTATATGTTACTTAGTTACTTTATATATATACCGCTCTCTCCTCCGCAGAGGCTTACAATGCAGCAGAGGGGGTAGTATGGGTTCGGAAGAGGGCAATGGACGAGGAAAACCGCTGAAAATCGGAACGCGGGCGGCATTTCCCTCTACCGCATTCCTTATCCGAACTATATAACCCCCGTCTACTGCATTGGAAGCCTCTGCGGAGGAGAGAGTATATACCGTGTAATTCAGTTTTTACTGCAAAACGGATTTATTAAACAGATTATTAGGCCAAAATAAAAAATACCTTGGCTTCCAGGTTCCCGACCCTACCATAGTTTTTGGCCAGTAAAATACCGACCCTAATCTTTTTATTGAAATTTTGAGAAGCCTGGGAAATTTTGAGAAGTTGCAGCTTGATTTGCATCCTGGGATAGCAAACATGGCTGTCGATCCTGGCAGCATCCTCAAGATCAGCGTGGTTTGGTAAAACCTATTGTTCGTCCATGCAATGTTTGGGAAAAAAAAGGAAAAAAGAAAGAAAAATCTACCTACCCTACCTAATTTGTTTCAGCATGAAATAGGAAACTCATGTGTGTTTTCCTTGGCCTTATTATTATTTTTATTTCGTTCCTAAAAATCTCAGCAGTTTACCACCTTTTCACTTTGCTATATATCCAAAACACTGTCTATATTCTTTTATGTGCATTTCAATTAGTCCTTATAGCCTCGCGATTCCCGCAAAACGCAAGATTTTACGGCACCTTCTCGCATCAATGCGCGTGGTTCGCGAGAGATTTTTGATTGGAGTATTATCCCTACCAAAAATCCCGCGAGAACCACGCGCATTCCCGCGCGAAGGTGCGTTAAAATCTTGCGTTTTGTGGGAATCGCGATACGTGTAAAACGATACTATAAGGGCTAATTTATATGGGGTTTGACTACATCACGGGCGTTCGTTGCGGGTGACATCGATATGTTCGGTCAGCGGTCAACTTCGTTTTGCTTCGTAATTCGTTCGTTAATTCGTCTTAGCAGGATTCGCAACGAGTTCATGCATTGTTTTAAATACGACACATATTAAAATATTTGTAAATTTTTTTAGAACTGGATTGAAAAACAGGCGGGGGTAGGGTTAGGAAGACACTGAAGGCGGGGGGTTAGGGTGATGATTGCTGTTGTGTTGGGGTTGGGTTCTATTAGGGTTATTGGATTCATGACCAGGGGCACAGGTGGCAGATGTCCCACTTTTTTTTCAAAATTTAGAAAATGTGCCCTTTTTCTGAAGTAAAAATGCCCTTTTTATAAATGTGGCATGTGGTGGTTAAGGTTTACTGCGGCATATTGCCTATTCTGGGAAGAATTAATGTACCATTTTCGTTAGAAGTATGACGTTGCTGTAGAAATGTATACATGTACTAACTATTACAACCGTACAACGTTTTAAATTATACAATTATTTTGAAAATTTAAACCAAGGTGTCTCTTATTGGCAGTGCCTACTTATTTTAGGTTCTTCCGTGGCCTCTGATTCATGATAATGATAAATCTTTATGCCATTTAAAATTTCATGATCTTAAATGGTATAAGGATGAAATTAATGAATCACCTTGAAATAATGTGCTGGCTACGAATCGGCTACGAACAGATTACGAAGAAACGAAGTTGTCCGCTGACCAAATATATCGATGTCACCCGCAACGAACGCCCGTTGATGTAGTCAAACCCATTTATATGCATATAAAAGAATATTAAATTGCAGCCATTGGCAACGCAAATCGAATTTCAACAGTGGAGAAAATATTAAGAGGAAAAACGCTGCTGCTATTAAGTTAGAAACGCAGATATTTTGTACAGATATTTTACTGTCCATTCTCGTGTAATCACGGTGTGAATTTGCCACTTTGTTAAACCATGTATGACATACATCCGTGAAACAGTACAGTACAAAAATTACACCGAACCAACACAAGTGATGAACTTTGCAGTAATATATAAAACACGACGAAGAGTGTTTCATCAGGATATCTTAAATATAATAAAAACCCCAAAATAATTCCTATAACATTAACTAATCATCAAGCTTAAATTGTTAAAGTATTTTCACAACACACAGCTTGTCTAGCAAACACAACTGAGGCACACAAACTAAACTAGCTAACGTCGAATTGACGTTTTTTCATACTTAAGCAAGGAGCCCATGAAGTTTAGATTAGGTGAAATAACTGGTCGTTTTTCTTTCACCAGTTTGTAGGCATCGTTAATCGTTTAGGCTCAGCCTTTCGTATTTCATAAGAAATGCAATGACAATTGTAGCAGATCTGGAAATACCTGCTTGGCAATGTACAAGTATGCCTTTGGCTTGCTTACGACTTTCATCTGGAAAAAATAAAGAAAAATTAATCATAAAATTAAAGTAACTCACTTACTAGCCTCCTCTGCAGGCAACTCTGTGCCAAAACAATGGGGGCCCCAATCCCTTCATGTCCCCTTTTCATCGATCAGTCCCTTGCCAATCCCTATACTTCCCTGGAATTCCAGCTAAAACATTGCTCGTACAGCCTTGGAAGCGAATTAACTCGGAAAAAAGAAGCGGAGAAGGCTACTCAATTACCACAAATAGTTGAAGTGAACAGTTGATTGTCAAAATGTTTTCTGGTTTGTGAGCTTGAGTTGATTTGAGGTTGCATTGTCATTGATTTGAGCATGCATTGATTTGAGATTGCATTGATTTGAGATTGTCTTGATTTGAGATTGCATTGATTTGAGATTGTGTTGATTTGAGGTTGTGTTGATTGGAGATTGTATTGATTTGAGATTGTATTGATTGGAGATTGCATTTGAGCTTGTATTGATTTGAACTATCGTTGATTTGAGCATAGTTAATAGAGGGGAATGGTTAGGAAAGCCGGCGAACTTCAAAGCGTCTATAATGAGCTGTGATGTTAGGTTGAAATGGTCCTGACCGTGCACAAACCTTTTGTTTTTTGCTTGTTAATATTTAAATAGCATGGTTGAGCGATTCAACCCAAATGCTGCAATTGGATGATTGCTTCATTATACTAAAATTATTTTGTTCTAACCGCACAAGTTTGCATAAACGTGAACAATAACCTAGAACAAAGACTTGGGCCAAGTTTCAAAAACATCTCTTCTGGACTATGATTTGAGGTTGCATTGACAACAGCTGTTCAAAATGCTAATGAGTGTGGTTTTGGAGTGAAATGGATTTGAGTGAAATGGATTGAGTGAAAAAGTTGGTAAAATCACTAGTATAACATTCACCCTGCAGGTCTGAAATTTTTCTAGCAGCAGATAATAGAAAGCAGATAATATTGTATCCGAAATTATGAACTGATTTGATGACACATCATTAGCATTTAAAGCTCAAATCATAAAATATTTTGACATTCAACTATTCATTTCATGTAGAGTGGGTCATAGATAATTTAAAATAATCTTTCTGTAAATCTTTCTGCTTCATTTTACTTCACTTTATTCGTTTTCATTCACTTCATTCTATTGATCTTTTTCATTCACTTCACTCAATTGAAATTTTTCATTCAGTTCATTGATCTTTTTCATTCATTTCACTTCATTCACCTTTTTATTGATCTTTTTCATTCATTCATATCATTTCCTTCGCCTTTTTCATTCACTTCACTTCATTCACCTTTTTCATTTACTTCATATTATTGATATTTTTCATTCACTTCATATTATTGATCTTTTTCATTCACTTCATATTGTTGATCTTTTTCATTCACTTCATATTATTGATCTTTTTCATTCACTTCATATTATTGACCTTTTTCATCCACTTCATATTATTGATCTTTTCCATTCACTTCATATTATTCATCTTTTTCATTCACTTCACTTCATTCACCTTTTTCATTCACTTCATATTATTGATCTTTTTCATTTACTTCATATTATTTGATCTTTTTCATTCACTTCATATTATTGATCTTTTTCATTCATACATATCATAGATCTTTTTTATTCACTTCATATTATTGATCTTTTACTTCATATTATTGATATTTTTCATTCACTTCATATTATTTGATCTTTTTCATTTACTTCATATTATTTGATCTTTTTCATTCACTTCATATTATTGATCTTTTTCATTCACTTCATATTATTGATCTTTTTTATTCACTTCATATTATTGATCTTTTTCATTCACTTCATATTATTTGATCTTTTTCATTCACTTCATATTATTGATCTTTTTCATTCACTTCATATTATTGATCTTTTTCATTCACTTCATATTATTGATCTTTTTTATTCACTTCATATTATTGATCTTTTTCATTCACTTCATATTATTGACCTTTTTCATTCACCTTTTTCATTCACTTCATATTATTGATCTTTTTCATTTACTTCATATTATTTGATCTTTTTCATTTACTTCATATTATTGATCTTTTTCATTCATACATATCATAGATCTTTTTTATTCACTTCATATTATTGATCTTTTACTTCATATTATTGATATTTTTCATTCACTTCATATTATTTGATCTTTTTCATTTACTTCATATTATTTGATCTTTTTCATTCACTTCATATTATTGATCTTTTTCATTCACTTCATATTATTGATCTTTTTTATTCACTTCATATTATTGATCTTTTTCATTCACTTCATATTATTTGATCTTTTTCATTCACTTCATATTATTGATCTTTTTCATTCACTTCATATTATTGATCTTTTTCATTCACTTCATATTATTGATCTTTTTTATTCACTTCATATTATTGATCTTTTTCATTCAGTTCATATTATTGATCTTTTTCATTCAGTTCATATTATTGATCTTTTTGATTCACTTCATATTATTGATCTTTTTCATTCACTTCATATTATTGATCTTTTTCATTCACTTCATATTATTGATCTTTTTCATTCACTTCACTTCATTCATCTTTTTCATTCACTTCACTTCATTCATCTTTTTCATTCACTTCACATTATTGATCTTTTTCATTCACTTCATATTATTGATCTTTTTCATTCACTTTATATTATTGATCTTTTTCATTCACTTCATATTATTGATCTTTTTCATTCACTTCATATTATTGATCTTTTTCATTCACTTCATTCATCTTTTTCATTCACTTCAAATTATTGATCTTTTTCATTCACCTTTTTCATTCACTTCATATTATTGATCTTTTTCATTCACTTCATATTATTGATCTTTTTCATTCACTTCATATTATTGATCTTTTTCATTCACTTCATATTATTGATCTTTTTCATTCACTTCATAGTATTCATCTTTTTCATTCACTTCATATTATTGATCTTTTTCATTCACCTTTTTTATTCACTTCATATTATTGATCTTTTTCATTCACCTTTTTCATTCACCTTTTTCATTCACTTCATATTATTGATCTTTTTCATTCACCTTTTTCATTCACTTCATATTATTGATCTTTTTCATTCACCTTTTTTATTCACTTCATATTATTGATCTTTTTCATTCACCTTTTTTATTCACTTCATATTATTGATCTTTTTCATTCACCTTTTTCATTCACTTCATATTATTGATCTTTTTCATTCACCTTTTTCATTCACTTCATATTATTGATCTTTTTCATTCACCTTTTTTATTCACTTCATATTATTGATCTTTTTCATTCACTTCACTTCATTCACCTTTTTCATTCACTTCATATTGTTGATCTTTTTCATTCACCTTTTTCATTCACTTCATATTATTGATCTTTTTCATTCACTTCTTATTATTGATCTTTTTCATTCACTTCATTCATCTTTTCATTCACTTCATATAATTCATCTTTTCATTCACTTCATATAATTCAACTTTTCATTCACTTCACTTCATTCACTTTTCCATTCACTTCATTTCATTCACCTTTTTCATTCACATCAAGCCCTTGAAAAAAACTCACCTATAAACCACAATGCTTCTTCAAAATGAGCACCTATATCTTCTAGACTTGAATCATTCACAGAAATTTGCTTATAGACAAGATCTGGTCGGTGTTCAAAATAGTTTGGATGGTCTTTTGTTACATTTAAAATATATTTGATTCCTAAACTATCAATAAGATGTTCATCAGATGCACTACTCTTGTTTCCTATATACAACTGTGGGATTATCTCAGACACAGGTGGACCAGAATTTTTGTCAGGACAAGGAACTGAACAACATAGTCTTTTTGTGACTCCCACAAGAAATTCACATTCAGTTTGAGATTTACACAAATTTTGATGATGCTGAACAAATTCCTTCAAACCACCTAGAAGAAAAATGGTTTCATTTTTAGTACACTAGATAAATTGTTTAATAAAATCAACATCTTGCAGGCCAAGGATTGAATTACATGGAAGTTAAAAATATACAATACAATTTAGATAAAATTCAGATTCAGAAAAATGTTTCTGAGCCCCAGATGGGAATCGTAACCCGCAACCTTATATAGCCTAGAGTAAGTAACTGAAGAGATATAAAATCATATATATTAAAAAAATAACAACTAATATTATATTTACAATTTGGCTATGGCAGTAGAGTGCATAATGATGCATTTTCCAAATTGCAATTTCTATTTCAATTTCAATTTATCATAATTTTCCCTGGAAGGATAACACTTTGGAGTCATAAAAACCACTACTGAAGCTTTGCAATGAACCTAAAATAGGATAAAACCACCTTAAACTATAGATGACTTGTGTGTACTTTTACTGGACAAAACAAAATGCCATATCATCTATTTTACAGCTGTAGAAAGTTCTGTGATAAATAATGTACTAATCATGTATAAATAAACTAAATCAAGATCGTAATCATGTATTAATAAACATTGAGCAGCGAAGCATCTTATAATATACTTGAACACAAATCAGCCTTGTCATGACTGCAATTTTCACGTCTTAGGCTAAATAGCGCTCCATCGAGATGATGTCCGTACCGATGTTTGTCTGCTTTTACCCATAATTCTTGCGGCCATAACAAAAGAAATAGCTCATTTGCAATCATTTGTGACTCAAATTTGGTTTGTTTGTCCGCTTTTTGAGCTATTAATAGCAGCCAGACTCTACGCTATTAAAAAAGCGAGATTTAACGATTTTTTTAAACTAGAAAATGTCTCTCAAAGTTACTCAATACCCAAAAATATCAGCTGACATGATTTCAGCATAATTGCTGACTCAGCCCTGAGTCAGCAATTTGTCAGAATGACTTGCACAACAGGAGAACTCAATGTATAATTATTTTTATGCTAATTTTTCGTGAAACATTACATAATTTTTATAATAATGGCAATGAGAAACCCTACATGTTCACATATTAAGTGAAAGATAAAAAATCCTTAAATTTACCCCAGCTTTATGGGATGTCTACCATCAGATAAAGTCTAGAATAAAACCAATAGATCTAGATTCAATACCAACCTTGTAAGATTAATGTATTTGTTCCTTCACTTAGTAATGTTCTCGTCACCACACTTATTGGTTTAGATGAAGAAGACATTTCAGCTGGATTAGATGCGCTATCGTACACAACAACTGGCCTATTTGTCACTTTGGCTTCCAAAAATCTCTCCTTGCCTTGGTCAGACGAGAATAAATCATGTACTTTTACCTTGCCTTGAGTTAATCGCTTCAGAAATTGTGAAGTACAATTCAGATGAAATGCCCCAGTTATGTGCTTCGAGCTATATTCCATGAACGAGCGACAGCTAGCTTCGGTTATTAATTTAGATAGCTCACAAGGTAAAATAGATTTCATAGTAGACAAAAAACACGCTGCTGAGCACTCATTGGTTTTAGTTGTCGTACTAGATCCACTGCTGGGTCGACTACTGCAACCTCGATCCTTCACCATTTCTACTCATTTCTTCTGCTGTAATCCCAAAAAATACTTCTGGTACGAAACGCGGTTCAAAGATAGTAACCATTAAGCGTAAACATAAAACTGAAATAAAAGAAGCAATGAGAAATCGTCCTTGTTTACAGGAATACACACTGAAACTATCAGTGAAAATCTGCTCGGGAGCCCATTGATTTTTTCCAAGAAAAAATGTCCACAGTTTTAGAACAAGAAGTCCGTCCAGCATAAACACAATCCTAAAACTCTCAATTCTTGATACGGTGCACTTTATTCAGTTTGGAGACTTGGTAACAAAGAAATTTTGAAAGAAAAATAGGCTAAATCATCTTGCAAACAAAAGACAACGACTTGCAGGCAGCCAATCATATGGCTTGATTTTGCCAGTACTTCGGGAACGTTCGGCCATGACGTCGTTTACACGGAGTTAGGCGTATAGGCGAAACACGGACATTTTTATGGATGAATAATTTTGCGGAAGATTCTAAAACTATATATATTATTTAGGAACGAAACAATAATCCCTGCTGTTTCATTTCAAAATAATCTATCTTCAAAATTATGCATGTGATCAACGAACAAACACGTAAATATCACGAACACAATACGAACATTCTTCCGACATTTTCCGACCAAGATGTCATCGATGTGGTACCCTGTCGCCATGGTGATATGTGTACGCCATGAAGCTGAACAAATATGGCGACTTACATTGGGCTTTTGTGTGATAGTTCCTCGATTAAAGACGAATTATTTGAAAAACTGAGGTACGATTGCTACGATTTTTATTCTTTTAGTATCATGAATATTCGTTGCAGCACCTACAGTATATTTTTTGATAGAATATCTCCAAGAAATGAGCCAAAGAGGGCAATATGAACTGATATATATATATATATTAAAACGTGTTGTGTTGCGTAGGCAGCAAGGGCGTCAATCCTGGGGGGGGACGTCAGTGAACTGGGGATGTATCCCCCCACTTTTTGACCAATGTATGATTATCCCCTTCTGACTTTCCGCAAACGATGCAGTCATCCCCCCCACTTTCAGACACGGATTTTCGCGCTTGGTAGGCAGTGTAGAAATTATAAATCAAATAATCTGGAAGGTTGGTGTACTGCCGAAATAGTAGGGACTTTAAGAAACACGACTACGGACAACGTACTACGGCCGGGATGGTGCTGTGAGCTGGGCCGAGTCACATGACTACTCAGAACTCACCGTAGGAAAGCTGAGACGGTGCGTTGTGGCCTTGTTTTCCGTAGTGCTGACTACAGACAGTATTTCAACAATATTTTAGCCGGTAAGTTGTACATGTATATTAAAACTTTTATGTAATATCCATATAAAGGAAATAGCTATAGAAGATGTTTTTCAAAGATTTTGTCGATTCAACAGTTGCACATTACGACGAAATGCGACTGGCAACTTTTGACAGATTCGATGACGGGTATACTTACTATACTATATTTCATATTTGAACACTTGTGTTATTCTATTCCTAAAACAAATTACTCATGAACAGCAAATGTTTTTTTAGTGTCCTCATAAAGGAAATATGAATGATTTACCTGGTGGTGTAGCAATGTAAGTACACTTATAAAATAATTCAAATCGCCATTACATGTAATGTATTTTCAAAATGCATAGTCTAACTACTAGACTAGATTGGTATTTATGTAAATTTGCAAAGACAATATAAATGTAACTGATAAGATTTCACACGTTTATCTTTCAATTGGTTTACAGTGTGAACACAGCTGGTATCCGAAATAAGTGAGTATAAAAAACTTTGTATGATATACAAAGTAAAAATCATATTTATTTAGAGTAATTGTTCAGTTTAAAATAGTCATTAGGCAATGTCAAAACTATTCTGAAAAGTTTTGATAAGTCAAAACTATTATGTTGTACATGTATGTCCTGCAGATTGGGATTTAGTTGCACAATTAATTTTTAGTGTTTCTTGTATATTATATAAATTGTTACCATATATCTTTATCTTTTCAGTGGCACATTTCGATGGGATGATGCCAAAGACATAATACTTCTTAAAGAAATTCGTGTGGTGGAGCCATATATTGGTAAAATTGGGAGCAAAGAGGCTGGTCAGGGATGGACCGATGTTGCAAAATTGGTTAACACATACAATGGATTCAAGGAGATGCCTCGAGATCAGCGAAGTGTACGTGAGAGATTCAATAAAATATTGGGGGAATTTCAGGCAAAGATGAGGTCAGAAGAAAAAGCAAGTGGCATAAGTCCAAAACCTCCAACAGAAGTTGAGATCCTTCTTGAGGAAATTTCAGAAATTATGTTAAACACAGTTCATCCTGAGAAACACAAGGATCAAAAAGAAGAAAGAGTTAAAGCTTTGGCAGTAAGAAATGCAGCAATGAATACATGGAGCAAGACTATAGAAGCAACAGGGACAAGTGGAGATGAAGCAGATATTGATGGAAGTATTGAGGGTGACAGTAAGAACAAATCGAAAAGGGGTAGAAAAAGGAGGAGTAGTGGTGATCCATTAGAGTATTTAAGAATTAAAACACATGAATCTATGATAATACAACAACAGGAAATAGAATTGCGCAAGGAACAGGCCATTCTTGAAAAGCAAAAGTTGGAAGCGAAGGAGAAACAGCAGCAACAGAAACAAGAAGAGCTAATATTACAGCAACAAAAAATGAATCAGCTTCTCGAAAGTCAACAAAAACAATTTAATATGCAGCCGCAGCAGATGCAGATGCAAATGCAGATGCAAATGCAGACACAAGCTGCAATGATAGCTGTGTTAGAGAAACTTGCCAAGTAATATCTTGTTAATATACAGCTTTCAACCATGTCCATAGCAACAGGGTAACAACAGAGAAGAAATGGTAGTATTAGTAAATGTATTCAGTCGACTTGTTATTATTTTAGTTTGTTATTCATGGGTAAAGGTTTCTTGCTTTTATTACATGTAAATTTTTGTTAGTCTCATCATTTTCACACTGATTTTAAGTACCTACCTGTCCTAAACAGGCTTGATTGTTAAGTACAAACTCCTATGCTATAAAAAGTGCTACATGTCCATGAAATAATAAAGTCCACCCCCACTATATGTATATGATCAGTGATTGTATAATAGACAAAACAACATAATATAAAATTATCTGTATAAATTTAAGTCAAATGGGGTCATTGTTATGAGTTGTATCATTAGAACAGAAACAAAATATTTTGTAAATATATATACATATATTATATTGCAATAACAATGTATAAATTATGTAAAAAACTTTTATTAACTTGTGATGTAACACTTAAGTCTGTTACACTAACTGTATATTAAAAAATATAAACAATGTATACATATATATTATAAACATATAAATATATAGTACAACATGAAAAACAGCCAAAGTTATTTGTTCTAGAAGTTATATATGACCTTCAATTTCATCCCTAGCAATAGGGTAGCAACAGGAAAAATGTTACTGGTTTCAGTAGTTTCTATAAGGTGTTTGAAGATTGTTGTCTATTACTCACACAGACCTAAAACAAGATTAATTGGCATAATATAAAACTTTGGTTAGTTTTATTAATAAACAGAGTAGCATTTTGAAAGTAATAATACATTGTTTAGTAAGTATTTTGAAGTTGTATTTCCATAAAGGCAAGTAAGAATATTTCTCATTAGTGTACTGACAATGTACTGTTTACCAACTGAACTTAAGCCAATTTTGAGGTTTTTCTTATAGTCTATGAACTTAAAATAATTTGAAATATCTCCAAATAACCACTCAACAGAGACTCTAACCTCACTCATGGCTTTGTTGAAGGCTCTCATATCAGGTGTAAGCACTTGCACATCACCAATTTTGTATGGTCCCATCAACTGTGGGCGAAGTGGATAGGCCGGGTCCCCGTAAATACATAGGGTATCGCCTGCTGGTGTGTATGCAACTCTTTGCAAAGCATCAAGTACACCAGAATCCTTCATCATCCCTGCATCGTGACGCCTTCCCTCAACTGGGCCAAATAAATTAGCTACAATACCATTAGGTAATGCAATAGCTTGGAATTTGAGGGCATGCACTCTTTTGTGGCCATTGTATACCACCCTTTGGTTTTTATTCGGACGACAGATCTGACGTACTGTTCCATCAATAAACCCAAAACAGTTTACCAATGGGCCACCTTTTCCAGCAATGGCTCTGGCATATTCCTCGAGGGAGTCTCTGGAAAGCAACGGTTGATCCCATGATGTAAGTCGATGGCCATGTGTATTGTACACCCAATCGAGTACTGTATTAGTGATCATGCATATTTCTGGGACAGGTCGGCCAAAACTGTGAATCAAATCCAAGTAACGACACGGGTAATTTAATCTTTTTAGCAATATGCACAACCCTTCCATCCCACTACAAACAGTTCCTTGAGGACAGACAAATCTATCTGGAACACGAAGAGCTTGTTTCAGTACAGGAAGATCCTGTTTTTCAACTCTGAATTCTGCTTTACACTCACGGGGGTTTAAGCTTTCGAAGTTGAATTCATCATACACCCAGTAGGGAAATTCTGGATTAGCTGGCCTGTAATGTTCATACAAAATGAGAAATTCTTCATCATTTATGACATTGTCAGCCAGACTAACTACCAAAGCATCGCACACTTCTTGAAACGATGGCATTTCAGAGCTGTACTTTCAAAGATATCAAATCATATTCCTGTGGTCAATGCCGTAGTACGTTGTTTTCTTAAAGTTCCCGCGTCCGCTTGACAACAACCGTACTCGCCCCAGTCTATCCTTGGAAACGCAAAAATTTCCGACCGTAGTAGGTTGTTCGTAGTCGTGATTCTTAAAGTCCCTAGTGTTGATGTAATGACCGTCTATTGTGTCAATAACCCATCCAGACCCCTCAGACAACCATTCAGCTATCCGTGTTGAGAGTTGCTCTGTGCTATGTCTGACGACAACGCCAATGTCATGCTCATTGACAATGGTGAAGGTTTTGCTGTTGAAGTAAGCGGTTTTGTATGTCACCAAATCGTGGTCCAACGCTTTCTCGAAAGTGACTTTGACTGTTTCCACTACTTTCATCCCATGGGTCTCTTAGGTAGGACGTGCCGTTTAAATGCATATCTGCCTCGTCAGAGAATTCGATGTATAGCACCGCTAAGGCACATAGGATGTTGTGTAACTTCAACAGGGTCATTCTGTTTCTCACGAGAGTCGAAAAAGACCACGCATTGTCCAAATTTATTGTAATTTTTTTACCAATGACAATAAAGTCATGTGGTCCCGCTGAGACTGACGTCATCCATTCATTCCCATGTTTTGGCGCGAATGTTGTAAACTGTAAAAACTTTCGTGTTATATACTACTTATATGTACAGTGAAATATCGACCGATAATCTCTGTATACCGACCAAACAAGCGAGGTCAATATGCTGTTTATTATATGCCCTCAATAACGTGAACTTTTCAGCAGCCTATGTATGGCTAGCCTGCGTACACAGGGATCGCGGAACAATTTTTGGATTGGGTGGGCTAGCCCGCTATAATTAGGGCTATATAAAAATCGCTATATAAAAATCAATTGTGTTTATGCCTTATAGTAGACTTGCTCCAAGTCTGCCTCTTGATTGTTTCGGGTTTATTTAAAGACGGGTTTATTTCGAGAGTGGTTTAGTTTCAAAGGCGGGTTTGTTTCAAGGTTTTGAAAAGAACCTACAATCGTTGCAAAAATTGTTGGGACACTGTGCAGTTATACCCTCTCCTCCCCCTCCCCCCTGTTCAATGTTGCCGTTATCAACATTTGGGGCTAACTGTGGCAAAGTGAAGAGGCGCACAAGCCCAAACAAGCATCAACATTGAAATGGGGGGAGGGGGGGAAGGCAATGTAGCCCTTGCCGTACGTTTACTCATACCACAGAGGATACCTTGGTTTTTTCCGGCTGTCCCAACTAATTTATGCAACGATTGTCCGAGTTGGCCACGCCCGTTTGATGGCAAACGTGCGTGCTGAACGAGTTTTTGGCGTATCGTTTTAATGAAAAAAAGTTTTGATTTGTTTCTTCTACGTTTATTTGCGGACAATGCTATTGGCCAATCATTTTTTGCGTTTGCATATTACCTCTGGGGAGCATTTTAATGCTCTGTCACACTCTATATCTTGATTCGAATATGGATGCTATAGCCACGTATCGAAGTGACAGTGACTCTTCGTGCAATTCACAAACTGAAGAAGTCGGGCGTCGCGAAGTTAGACAAGTGTACCTTATTACCTACAGCCAAGCGAACACTAAGAGATTCCCAACCAGGGAGTTGTTTGCTGAAGCTGTAAAACAGTCATTCCGATCGCCATCGGTTGATATATTACATTGGTGTTGCTCCAAGGAGTCGCATAAATCGTCTGGGGTGCACTATCATATGTCCGTAAAATTAAGTAAATCCTGCGAAGAAATATTTAAACGCGCATCACAGCATCTCTGTCCACTTTTCAAATGTCCGTGCAAACTACTATACCGCCTGGAGATATGTTACGAAAGAGGACAAAGATGCCGTACACATGCAGTGACCACCATCCTAATTTATGGAACAGCGATGGCCCCTCTACCAGTAAAGCCCACAAAGCAAAGATTGACAAGAAGAGGAAATTACGTCAAACGCACCACATGAATACTAAGGGAATCAATCAGTGACTAGCGATAAAGACGGAGAAAGTGAAGAGGAAACAACCTGTGGCACAGAGAAATGTGTGGTCAAGAAGACAAACAAGCGCCTGAAACCTTTCGACGTTTCCCAACTGATCATCGCAAGGAACATTAAAACATCTTGCGACCTTTTGGTTCTAGCGCACGAACAAAAAGCTGAAGATGGGCACTTTAAAGAAATGTTCTCCAATGATAAAAGTTCAAGTAAAATAAAGTAATAACCACAACAAAAGTTTACTATAATAATCAATTGCCAATCCAAATGTCTCATTTCCATTTTACAGGTAATTATTGCACCAAATTATTGCACCATCTGTAATAATTGCTATTGTGGCAACCTGTTTATTTGGGTTTTGTTATAGTCACAATTATATTTGGCACAATTTTCGAATATCACGAGTAGTGTAAATCCTTAATTGCATGAGCAAAATCATGATTACTCATTTGTTATATGCATGACAAAATTACGACACACTCTTCATCTTCCAAGTCTTCAAAAACATCTTGTTTCATTAGTTAACAACAATCCTTTTCACTCTTGGTGTTCTTTGTACTTATTTCAAAATATTTACATGGAATTTTTAGTCAAGTCGTTGGAAAAGTGAAAACTTTCCATTGCAGAATAGGCAACATTTTGAATTTTATTGTCAAACTTGTTCCCAGTGTTTTCTCTCTTTTCATTTATTGTACTCAAGTGCAATAAATGATTTTATTGCACTCCTCCTCAGGTACATTAATGCCTGTCTCCCTCCACGTTCTAGTCAGCATACTTCCCGCGAGAAACCCGCGCGCGCGTGGCTACAAACATAATGTGTTATAACTTATAGGCGTATTCCTGTCTATTAATAAGGCGTTCTGGTTGTCTTTGTGCTTTGTATAACTTTTTACTGGGTAATATCCCTGTTATTATAACGTAATATCCCTGTTAGCATATGCGTAATATCCCTGTTAGCATATGGCTTTGCCTTCTTCACGAAACATGACTCCTTCCTGTCTCTGGATTTACAGTTTGTTTACAATTTTGGGCTAGTCGACATGTCAGTCTGCCACAGCGCAAATATTACAAATTCACATGTTTGAAAAATGAATATGGAGCAAAGATTATATATTCAGTAAGAATTTATAAAATAGATCACTGCTACATACGACTAACATATATAAATCTCAGCATAGAGCAATTTCACTGTTAATTTGGGATGGCATTTGAGTTATGCGTGCGATGTTGTCAAGTTACACTATATATATAAATGCTTGTTACACGCATCCAGCTAGCAATGCGTTGCTCGATGTATTATAAACCTCGTCATAAACACTTAAATCTACAGTTTGTATAATATTATTGACCATTTGATGAAACTCGAATAATGACTTTATAAACATTAGAACGATTTGAGTTATCTGGAATCGTTTATCGTGCTGCTAAAAATCAACAGACACGTTCGACAGGAAATGCTCCAGACCAGTGAAGTTATTAAATAAAACGTCTAGAATAGCAGAATTGACCATTACTCTATACTCATTACCATCTACTAACTATACAAACACTTCAGTGCTGGATAAACTTGCGATGCTTTCCCTATGAAGTATTTTGAAACATTGCGCCTAAATTTCAAGTATGCGGATTTGCGTCATGGCCTTATTCATGTGTCAGAGATAACACAGTGACTAGGCTGGTGCATATTTGCGCGATGCATTTCTTGTTAAAATATAAAGTTTTCTTTGGCAATGACATACATAAATCCGCGTTATGGTTTTGATAACTTTGATTCACGATCAAAATTGTTTAAATTGCCTCTGATGTTTTTGTACGCCATCGCAATGGAAATAACAAGCGAAATTAAAGCTGATCGCCGCTGAATTAAACTGAACTTACCTGTAGGCTCAAGGATGTAAATGGTGGACCGCATATATTCTTCTCGCATGAAACTCGTTCAACTTGCGGCAGGGTAAAATCGGTTTAATCAGCAGCTTTTAGTTTCCAGATGTGTTATAAATATATGAAAGTTTGTTCTCCAAATTAGGACAGTGAACTTGTTACGTTAGAAATATCATGTTATGCCATCGTTTGTGGTGTCACGTTCTCTTAAGACAATTAATTTTCATATATCTGGATATCAAACACAAATGGACAACTGTCCTAGTTTGATTCATGTACGCTGATGTCTGTAGTTATTATATAGCAACAATTACAATTCATTTGATAAAGATTTCGGTTGCCGCGAAGCGAAAATAAGAAAATCTATTATCATGGGGTTTCTTCTCATGAATATGGTCACGTGATCGGTTCCCATGGTAACCAAAAGTAATCAATATTGAACATAGACTTATATTACGTTGACCAATACACAAATGGAAATAGAATCTTACATTTTACATTTTTTGCTGATTTTTGTTGTAATTTCGCTAATTTTGCTTCATTTGAGACTGGGACCCAGGCATTAATGTGCCTGAGTCTCAGCCAATCAGAATCCAGTAATTTTGTCATGTATATGATAAATGTATGTACATCATATAGTTAGGATATTGTCAAAAAATTATCTTCAATGCTATTTTCATGTACAACCAACACTAAGTTTATGATGAACAGCCCCAAGAATAAAAATAGAGTTTAAGCTTAGCTGAATAATTTAAGCTTAGCTTCATCAAAAATGGCCGACAAATTTAATATTCTTTTATATTGTGCATCTGTTGCTTGTGCAATATATAACATTGTTATGCAAAGTTTCAAAAGATAACCAAATATATCTTATATTTTTGCAGAACATGCTAAAAACGCTACGTGAAGTCATTGAGGAAGACGTCATTATAGCGATGAAATTTATATTGAATAATGAGGAACAGGCATGGAAAAAGCAACAAGCTGGAGAAGAAAAAAAGCAAGACTGGTGTTGAAACCGAGGATAAGTGCTGTGACATAAAAATATCAAGTAACATTACAAACACAAAAAAAACTGCGTGCTTATAAACAATACAAGTTTTTTTATAAATTTACTGAGAATTGAGAAACAAACTTAGTTGAAACACTTAGTGTTAGTAAGTAATAAGTACTGTATTGTGATAAGTGATTATCAAATGGTAATTGGAATAGTGCGATTACCATTACTGATATGCCTATCAGCCTCAATTAAGAATTTCCATGATGCTTCTGTTGAATTGAACAATGAATAGTGTGTGTGTCATGAGGTAAATAAGGGTTAAATATGAGTGGCTTTAAAGAAGCAGTCTGTGCAGCAAATATGTACTTGCTACCAGTGGCGAAGTATTAAATATGAGTGGCTTTAAAGAAGCAGTCTGTGCAGCAAATATGTACTTGCTACCAGTGGCGAAGCTGGCCATAGTAACTGGTCATGCTATGCTAATTTATAAACATCTGCATATTTTGAAAACAATATATTTCTAAAGATCTGAATATGTAAATCGTTTCAAAATTTGCATGGCAGGGGATTAGGGTTAGAAAACCCACTAAGCATGACCAGTTGCTATGGCCAACTTCGCTACTGCTTGCTACACAAGCTAGAAAAGAACTAGGAAGTGTTAGCATTATTTTTAATATAAATTGCTCTGTTTTATTACACATACTTGCCTTTACCTATGTATTTTTATACACAGAAAAAATAGAGTTTATTATAAAGTGTTGTATTTGTAGATTGTATTTTCACTAAACTTCACTACTTTGTGAAAAAAGTTTTATAATTTCTAAAACTTCAGTTTTCAAAAGCAATAGTTTTCTTAACTATAGTTATAATTTCTTAAACTATAGTTTTCTTAACTATAGTTATCTTAACTATAGTTATTAGAAAACTACAGTTTTTGTTCCAAAATACTATAGTTTTTAGTAAAACTATAGTTTTCATAACTAACTATAGTTTTTAGTAAAACTAAAGTTTTCATAACTATAGTTTTTAGAAAACTATAGTTTTCATAACTATAGTTTTGTTCCAAAATACTACAGTTTTCAAAAACTATAGTTTTCAGTCTCAAAAACTATAGTTTATTTTTGTAAGGGTACGAGCTTGACGATCGTCCATGTATCGACTGATAGTCTGTGACATTATGTCGGGATTTATATGAAACTTCACCCCCATTTTGGAAGTCATTTGGCAATCTCATTAGATTCTATTACACCTTCCAACCACAAACATGACTGCTATCCCATTGTCCTTCTAGTTTCAAGGAATTGGTTACTATCTACAATACTGTACTACTAAACTACAATTTTCACCCTTTAGATACAGAGCTTCCCATATTTCTTGAGCCATTACAAGTTCACTCAAAAAGAGTGATATTTTTCCCAGTCAACAGCAATGAAAACCCAAGCTCCACTGGGGGAACACACTGGTTGGTGTTTAGTTTATATTTATTTTAGAAATTACATTGTATAGTGAAAACCAAATTAAATTTATTTCTTTGAAGGAGCTTACTCGTTTACGATAAGAACGCAGAGAAATTCAAACATTATGATTCAGCATCGGCAGCAAATACCTCTCCCTGCACTGGCAATGAGTCATGTTCTTGAGCCATATCTAGAAGGTAATTAAATATGTGAACTCGGAGAGGAGTTTAATAAAAATGATATTGCAATGAATTGAAATATAATCTTTCATTTTATAGCAAAACAAAAAGTTGATTTCATCACAGCACATTGTCGACAACAGACAAACTGTGAGTTTTTTGGTTTGATAATGATCATATAATTGCCATTACAATATATCATTGTCATAAGCTAAATAATAGGTTTACTTTTTTCCATCTAACGATGCTTACCGTAATCCTTTTTAGTAAATGATTGTGGAATGTATGTGATATGTGTGACTGAATATTTATGTAAGTACCAACAAAATAGTTCACAAAAAAGCTTTGACGAAGCAGTGTCTCCAGTGACAGTACAAAGAAAAAGAAAAGAGATAAAAAACATCATTGACTATTTAAAAGGTGAAATCAGTTTAGAGGAATCATAATTTTTTTATTTGACATTATAGCTGAACATTCCAAAAGGACCACATATTTTTTATTATTCTAGCTGTTACAAAATGTAAAATTTATAATGATCAAGCACATGTTATAGTTGTACTATTACATAAGAACATGATTTGTCAAAATATTTATTATTAGTCACACGCTATATTTATATATAAATAATAGTGAATCTAAAAAATGATATGATCACAGACATGGATTTTTGTCTGACAGACCACAGCATACTACCACTTTAAGTATAAAAATAATCGATATCTTATATACAAATATAAACATCACTTCCAACAAAATAGAAACCTTAATCTACCAATGTTCATAATAATACAAATGGCACAGTATAACACAACTATGGTTAAAGGTTCACATTAGGTCAAAATATTTAGTAAAGTGAATGTGATGTTCCGCCTTATGTTTGCTACCCAAAGATGCATACAGAGTTTCCAATATAATTTCCATGAGGTGTTTGAAATTATTACAGGCGGCACAATGCAGCCATAACAATATAAAACTAGTATTCTTTGAAAAATTCCTCAAAGTAGACGGTGGTGAATTGGCGTACAGCCGGCGGTTTTCCTTGTAATCTTAGGTAAGTATAGAAACATTGCTTTGAAACATTGTCAATTGAAATTATACACAAGTGCCATTGCTTAAAATATGACTGTAATCCAAAATTCTATATTACATGTATTATATAAACATTCAATATTATTATAAAGAAAATAGTTCAACAGTGGAATATTTTTTTGATTTGATCAGCTTTCCTTCAATACTTATATATCAACGCAAAGCTCGAATCATAAAATATTTTAGCATTCAACTATTCACTTCATGTAGAATCTATATTTGGGATTATGGCAGTGGCGGATTAAGGGGAGCGCTGACTGGGCAACCGCCAGGGGCCCGCAGTTCCTAGGAACCCGCTATGTTCAAAATACAAGTAGCTGACTGGCTGGTGTAAACAAACTAATCGATGTTCACACCTAAAGTTCTAAAATAAAAGTTATAATTTTTCTTGTTTTATTTATCTTATTTTGAATTTCATGCGATCAAGTGATTCAACTACAGCGATCTTCGACAGTAGTTTTCAGTTTCCCAATCCCAAATGCTTGAAAGCTCGCATGAAATTGAAAATCAAATGACACCGATCGATCGACGATTTTTGGGGGGGAGGGAGGAAAAGCAGCCAGGGGCCCCAGGTACGCTTAATCCACCACTGGATTATGGCAGCACTTGCAGCCGTCGTTATAGTGACATACAGAACCAGGGGGTTCCGAACGCCACTAATGACAGCTGCGAGGGAGATTACTTTCTCCCTCATAGCCGTCATTAGTGGTGTTCGAACCTCCTGGCCACTAACAACAGCTGTAATCACTTTTAGTAAAGTTCTCAGCTATACATTCCACTTTCCTAAGATTACGTTCAGTTCTTTTGAGAACTAATTAGCAGCATCATTGTTTCTTACACATTTGATATTTTTTCATACATTGGTTTCATTGGCATGGAATGCAAGTTCTTCCTCACTCTGTTGTGGAGCAATGTTGTCATAAACACTAGCAACTCTGTTTCTAGCAGATGGATTTTCCACAACTATGCACTGGTCATAATCAGCATTATCTGATAAAAACAAAACTGAACTAAGAAAAGGATCACACCACCCCAATTAGCCTTCTCCCTACTTACAAGTTCCACTGTCCTCCTCCATCTCATTCTAGGTCGATCACCACTAGCCTACCATGCACAAGTCACTGTATCTCGATCTCTTCACAAAGTACATGCATACAGTATGTCCAACACCAACCAGGGTCCGAATTAGCGCTCCAAAATAGCTTCGCATTTTTCTTTAGTGTCACAATGTAGCGTAACGTCTTACAACTTAGCGTAACGTCTTACAACGTACTAGCACAACGTCTTACAACGTAGCGTAGCGTCTCACAACGTTGCGTAACGTCTTACAACGTAGCGTAGCGTCTTACAACGTTGCGTAACGTCTTACAACGTGGCATAACGTCTTACAACGTAGCGTAACGTCTTACAACGTAGCGTAACGTCTTACAACGTACAGTAACGTCTTACAACGTAGTGTAACGTCTTACAACGTAGCGTAGCGTCTTACAACGTAGCGTAACATCTTACAACATAGCGCAACGTCTTTCAACGTTGCGTAACGTCTTACAACGTCGTACAACTTTACGTAGCGTCGTACAACGTTGCGTAGCGTCTTATAACTTACCGTAACGTTTTACAACGTAGCGTAACCTCTTAAAAGTAGCGTAACCTCTTAAAAGTAGCGTAACGCCTTAAAACGTAGCGTAACGTCTTTCCACATAGCGCTGCGTAACATCTTCCAACGTAGCGTAATGTCTTACAACGTCGTACAACTTTACGTAGCGTCGTACAACTTAGCGTAACATTTTACAACGTAGCGTAACCTCTTAAAAGTAGCGTAACGCCTTAAAACTAGTGTAACGTCTTTCCACGTAGCGCTGCGTAACGTCTTACAACGTAGCGTCTTACAACGTAGTGTAACATCATTAAGTCCTATAATTGACGTTTACATCACTTGCGTCGCGTGCACGGTAAACTTGGTTACTTAAAATCAGCTTCGCAATTCTCAGAAAAATCATTTCGCAGATTTTCGAAATTTTCAAAATCGCAATTTGCGATTTGCGAAGCGCTAATTCGGCCCTTACCAACTTCTTATTTCATCACTGATTCTGTTGGTTAAGTGTGTGTCATAATATCGTTGTGCAAGCTAGTCTGATCCTAGAATGCTTCTCAAACATTTAAATTGGCCGGAAGACATCAAATTTCTTTTCTTTGTACTTCATGTTTCTTACGGCCTTAGACTAGCATCTTATGCAGTGTGATCTTGTATATTTTAAAATGACATACCCACTTCATGTATGCCTAAAGCTGGTTGTAAACTTACTTTACCTATAGTTTTCGCTCCAGATTTACGCTTTTTATAACTCTGAACATTTTCAGGATTATAATAAACCAGATCATCACAGACTGGATTAGCCAAAGTAGGTAAAGGCAAATTCTAAACCAAATAAATACAATTCAATGTAACAGAGATATAGCTGCTATGATACCATATTTGGGGTGTTGGTGGTGCAGTGGTTAGCACACGTGTCTTTCACCTCTGCAACCCGGGTTCAATTCCTGCTCAGTGCAGTTATTAGATTAAATATTTCGCCTTGGTCGAAAGTGAGAAGAGTGCTTCCAGTTTGACTCAAACACTGCAGGTTTTCTCCGGGTACTCCGGTTTCCTCCTGTAAAAACACTGGACCAATGAGGGATGGCCCTTACTGGACCTCTACTCTAGGGAGAACAGTTTAATGACTGATAGTGTTATCCAGTAGTTTAATACAGCATTTCGGTTGAGCGAGTACCACTAATGTCATGAAACGATGATTTTACAGCATAATATGCTGAATATGCAGTAACAATTCCATCCAATTATTATATATACATGTAATACCGTTAATTAGATACCATATTACATGTATTTTGCAATCAATTAGTTGACTTCTCACCTTGTTGAACATCGCATCAAATGCTGCTCGTCTTGCTATACCACACAAAATAACAATAAGACTTAATTAAGTTTATTTAAAACTTAATGATGATGCAGAATACTTTAATAATTATAGGACACGCACGCAGGTTTAATAACTACAAATTAACAATTGTAAGTTGGTAATACTGTTGTCTTACTTGAATCAGACATTCCACTGTTCAAGAAAGAAAAAAAATAACATTTTAATATATTATACATGATAATTGTTTATTAATATTTTATGAACAATGAACATAAATATGTTAAATTTACCTCATATTTGCAATTTGTTTCTTTTTCCTTAAAATATAAAATACGATGACAACCAGAATAATTATAGCCAAAACGACACCAATGACAACTCCGATTATAACTTTAGTAGAGGAATCTTTTGAATGCTTAAATTGATCGGGACTTGATGAATTCACAGATGAGGTAGTGGTTGGTGAAATCTAGTGAAAAATAACATGTCACATGTGGACTAATTTGTGCTAGATTATATAGGTATTTATTCTAAAAAGGATAATTTTTGTTAAAAAAACATTCTATGTGTTTATATTACATTGATGCAATGAAGTTCGATCATCAATTAATGAACCTCAACTAGGTTTAACCTTCTTATTGCCAGGACCTCTTATTGCCCCGGCCATTCTACGGGTCTGCTAATATGGCGGCGCCAAGCAAATTCAGGGCCCGTGCAGAATTTGCCATAAACTGCCCCCGACATCTGAGGCATTTAGGGGCCTGCGAGACAACACGCCCCCGGACCCGTCCTGTCTCTCGGTGGCCCTGCTTATTGCTGGTGAGATGCTCTAACCATTGAGCTACTGCGACTCAGGTGGAAAGAGGTTACAGTGATGTACTGGTTCAATTGATATATTCGGTATCCTGAAATGTTATGTGTATTGGCCTGTCCATACAGGTAACAGTGCTGCAAATTCGTCTAAATCACTTTAACAGATTACTGTACAGTCATGTAAATTCTTACCGAAGACAAAAACAATTTGGTTCCTGTTTCTGATGAATGGATCTGTGATGATACTATTGTAATAGAAATGCAGATAAATTATATTAATATATAATACCATAATTAAGAAAAAAACAAGAAATTTGATAATACATTAATATTTTAAATTTTGACCATAAAATAATTAACTATATAAATAAAATATACCTCAGTCACATGTGTATGGTTTAATATCACTAGTTGCGCATGTAATTGCAACATCTTCACATAATCATATAGTCCACATATACTTTGAGGTACAGTACTGTATTACAAAATATGTGATGCTTTTTTCACTGATTTTTGTTTTCACTTTAGTATGCTTTTTGACAGCATCACATATTTTGTAAACAGCGGCCCTATGAGCATAATGGATCAACCATCACGACAGCAACGTGGCAATACGGCATTTAGACATGGTGTGTTATGCCAACAATTATGTTGTCAAAAATCAAGTTGCATTATCATACCCTCTTACCATTCAGAATCTAAATCTCACCATCACTGCATAAATAACAGGCATACGTACACTGCACATCTACCATAATAATTATCATTTGAACATAATAATATTAAACATTTTTACCTTGAAATGTTCCAGCTACTTTAAAGATTATGAAATCATCAACGGTACTGCAATTTATTCGAATACGCATTATTTCCCCAGCAAAAGGATATGCTGTTACACTTCTCTTCAACTGCAATAGGCAAAAATGTAAAAATTACTTGTTGGAGTATATATATATATATAATATAACATATAAATTATGATTGTGAATGATAATTGTAAATTCATATTTTAAAGAATTTACAATACATTTACCTGTAATGTTAAATTGCTGGATATCTTATTATTTATTGAAATCCTAGTGTTTAAGCTCATATTTTTAGTAACCATATTTAGTAACCAGGGTCCAACTGCCATTTTCATCACGTATTTCAACCCTGTATGGTTGGCATGACTTTGCATTCGCATGAATCACATTTGGGTTCATCCTAATCTTTATTATGTTTACACTTGAATTTAATTTCACAACTCCAACAGGAGTTTGAACGTTTTCCATTTCACTTAACAGCAGGAAGGCCCAAGTATTACTTTCTAAAAGTAAAAAGGAAAGTAGCAATTTAGATATTATTCATTTCTATTTATACTGTAACAGATACGTACTATATTATGGTTTATATCATAGGTAGCCCATGCAGACACAAATTTCGAGTATGAATAGATATACATAGTTATATTATTATTTTTTTATAATTCATTTATTTACTGCATAAAAATGCATACTGTTGGCCTGTAATTGTTCATATCTTCTTTCATAACATCAATATATTCTATATGACTTGTTTATAGATCATAAAGCTCCCTTACAAAAAGTGCATGCATGCATGCTGCATGCATGTAGCATGCATGCAGCATGCATGCTACATGCAATACAACTTAATGCATGCAATACAACTTAATGCATAAACCGCATGCATGCAATACAACATCTGCATGCATGCAATACATCTGCATGCATGCAATACTACATCTGCATGCATGCAATAAATCTCCATGCATGCAATACAACATCTGCATGCATGCAATAAATCTGCATGCATGTAATACAAAATCTGCATGCATGCAATACATCTGCATGCATACAACACAACATCTGTTCAGCATGCAATACATTAAAGTAACAAAAAAATTTCAAAATTCAGGACAGTCATGATATAAGTTTTATGGTTAGCCTTGTACAGTATAAACATCAGTGCTCTGACCACTGCACTTGCATCACAGTGTCATCATATATACTTAAAATGTATATATTCCAACACTCGAAATTTTCCTTCACCACAAATCCGTAGAACATGTAGTTTAATCAAGTGAAATGCCAAATATTACTGATATATAAATATTATATGTATATATATATATATATATATATATATATATATATATATATATATATATATATATAATATATATATATATATATATATATATATATATATATATATATATATATATATATATATATATATATGTGTATATATATTTAAAAAATTTTTTTAATATAAAATGTATATACAGTTGACTCTGACTAAAAGGTTAAAAATGGACGTTTCGGTCAAGATACTATGACCTTCGTCAGCGATATAAAATAGTCTAAAAACTGCTAGAGGTTATAAAGGAGATGACAGGAATTAAATATTCAAAAGTTTTTGAATAAATTTTTTTTTTTTGATTATGAGTTAAGAATAATATTATAAACTGAAGGGAAGGCTATGTGTTCGTTAATGGACTTCAATTCACGCGCGGAGTGCCATGTTTCCAAAAACAATCTCTGATCCCATTGTCCGCAACGGTCGACTATTTGAACGTTTTCAAAATCAATGTCGTGCTGTGTTTGACAGTGGTGTTGTGCCAAAAGCGAATTCTTGTCCAAATGAAAAATTGCTCTTTTGTGTTCTTTTATTCTAGTTTTTAATGCTCGGGAGGTTTGACCGATGTAAACACAGTCACATTCTTTGCAGCCGATTTTATAGACAACGCCGGTTGTGCAATTACGGTCGAGGTTGTCCTTAGGTCTCCTAAAGATTGAGCCGATGGTTTTGATGGGTTTGTGAGCTACTTTAATTCCGTATTTGTTCAGTGATTTCTTGAGTTTTTCGGATAGGCCTTTGGCATATGGAAGTGTGACCATGACATTTTCATTATTTTCTTTCGAAACAGTTCCTAAAAAGTTGTTTAAACCATCAACAGAAACGGTCTACCGCCAACCAAGAAGAAAATAATGAAAATGTCATGGTCACACTTCCATATGCCAAAGGCCTATCCGAAAAACTCAAGAAATCACTGAACAAATACGGAATTAAAGTAGCTCACAAACCCATCAAAACCATCGGCTCAATCTTTAGGAGATCTAAGGACAACCTCGACCGTAATTGCACAACCGGCGTTGTCTATAAAATCGGCTGCAAAGAATGTGACTGTGTTTACATCGGTCAAACCTCCCGAGCATTAAAAACTAGAATAAAAGAACACAAAAGAGCAATTTTTCATTTGGACAAGAATTCGCTTTTGGCACAACACCACTGTCAAACACAGCACGACATTGATTTTGAAAACGTTCAAATAGTCGACCGTTGCGGACAATGGGATCAGAGATTGTTTTTGGAAACATGGCACTCCGCGCGTGAATTGAAGTCCATTAACGAACACATAGCATTCCCTTCAGTTTATAATATTATTCTTAACTCATAATCAAAAAAAAAAAATTTATTCAAAAACGTTTGAATATTTAATTCCTGTCATCTCCTTTATAACCTCTAGCAGTTTTTAGACTATTTTATATCGCTGACGAAGGTCATAGTGTCTTGACCGAAACGTCCATTTTTAACCTTTTAGTCAGAGTCAACTGTATATACATTTTATATTAAAAAAATTTTAAAAGAAACATGCCTGACTGCAACTATTGGATATATATATATATATAAGTAGAGTGCTGCGTAGACAGTGTTTTGAATATATAGCAAAGTGAAAAGGTGGTAAACTGCCAAGAATTTAGTGACGAGATACTGACGTTTCGAGCGGAGCCCTTCATCAGAGTAAGACGAGATGAAATGAAATAAATAGGGCTTATATATATATGCCAAAAGGGTGTCACAAGTAGAAAGTAGCCAATCAAATGCACGGGAGATAAACAAACTAATAATTAATGAGATGGGAAACGTTAGATCATTTGCTATTTTTAACAGTCGATCAGCAAGCAGACTGAGGGGGCGGGAGAAATTACAGGTCCAATATTAAAGGGGATTAGGCGATACTATTAGCATAAGAAACAAAAACTTGAAAAGGAATGAAAGTGCATACGCGAATAATAAAAAATTAATAATAATAAAGGTTCCAAGCTGACTAAAATAACCAAAAACTTGTAGGAAATTAAATAAAAGAAAAACGTTCGTTAAGACCAAGAGGATGTGTGGTGCCAAGTTTAAAAATGAGACGCTTCTCTTGCCGCTTGCGGTTATCGTTGCCACCGGAGATGGGAAGGATGGCACAGACTTTCATGTCTGAAACCAAATGGTTGGAGCTGTTGAAATGGCGGGCTACAGGTTTGTCACCATCATTGATCCTCACGGAACGAAGATGTTCAGCAAACCTGTCTGAAAGACGTCGCCCAGTTTCACCGATGTAGATTTTAGGGCATTTATCGCATGAAATGCAATAAATTATGTTGGTGGACGTGCATGAAAAAGCATGACGGATTGTGTGGTCGAATTTGGGGGCAGTAATAACTGTAGTGGGATTGAGAAAAGCGCATGTGTTACAGCGGGAACGGCCGCAAGAAAATGTTCCCGCTGGTGCCGAGGTATTTTGTTTAAGGGCACTATGTACTAAGGAGTCACGAATGTTTTTATTGCGGCGAAAAGATACCAAAGGGTTGTCGGTGAAAATGGCTGACGTCTCAGGATCATTTTGTAAAATGTGAAAATTCCGATTAATAATATTTTTAACTTTAAAATTGAAAGGATGAAATGTTAGAACTAAAGGAATTTTATTGTTTGAAACTTGTTCCAAAGATGGTTCAAGGGCGTCTAAACGGGGGACGAGAAAAGCTTTCTGAACGGCGAGGTCTAAAAGGTTGGTAGGGTAACCACGTTGAACAAAAAAAGATTTCATTTCCATTGATTTGACTTGAAATTCTTGGTCGTCGCTACATAAGCGGCGAAGACGCAAGAATTGAGAGTAAGGGATGGATTGCTTAGTGTGGTTGGGATGAGAGGATGAAAATAGAAGATAACTATGGGAGTCAGTAGGCTTGTACGAGACCGACGTTTTCAGCGAATCACCATTAATCGAAATTAAAATATCAAGGAACGACACAGAGGTCTCGCTGATTTCCCACGTGAACTTCAGAGCAGGATGAAAATCATCAACAAAGTTGATGAACTGCTCTAAAAGGACACGTGAACACGACGCTGTTCCTAAACAGTCATCGATAAATCTTCCGAAAAAATCAGGCAAGGGACCCGTGTACTGTTCAAAGATCTGTTTTTCAACATAACCAACAAATAAATTAGCATAGCTTGGACCCATTTTGGTGCCCATCGCAACACCACTTATTTGTTGATAATGTTCACCATCAAACGAAAAATTGTTAAGGGTAAGCACTAGTTCTGCTAAGCGGAGTAACGTGGTTGTGGAGGGTTCTAAATTAGTGCGCTGATCAAAGAAAAACTTCAGAGCTTCAAGTCCATCACAATGGGGAATGACGGTGTATAAGGACTTGACGTCCATCGTGAAAATAAATTTATCGGAACTACTGAAACGTAACTGGTCGAAAATTTGCAAGGCATGTTTAGTATCTTTGATATAAGAAGGCAACTTCTTTACCAAAGGATACATAACGTTGTCTAGAAAACTGGAAACGAGCTCGGTGGGGCAACTACAAGCGGAAACAATCGGCCTGCCAGGATTGTTAGGTTTATGGATTTTAGGTAGGAAATATATGACAGGCGTTCTGGGGGTTGTTAATATAAGGTTAGATGCAGAGGCAGGCAATTCACCGGCTTGGATGAAATTCTTGATGGTAGTTTTGACGGATTTTTGGTGAGATTGAGTGGGATCGGAATTCAACTTAGTATAAAAAATGGTGTCGCTGAGTTGACGAAGAGCCTCTTGTCGATACAAGTCCGCTCTCCAGACAACTACAGCGCCACCTTTGTCCGCAGGTTTTATGACAACGTCATTTCGGCATCGTAATGAATTCAAAGCTAGAAGCTCTTCTTTGTTAAGGTTATGAACTTGTTTTCTGCGCGGAGGTTGCAATTTATCAATGTCATGGCGGCATTGTCTTACGAAAAGATCAAGGGAAGAAAAATCACCTTCGGATGGAGACCAAGACGACCATTTGGTTTCAGACATGAAAGTCTGTGCCATCCTTCCCATCTCTGGCAACGATAACCGCAAGCGGCAAGAGAAGCGTCTCATTTTTAAACTTGGCACCACACATCCTCTTGGTCTTAACGAACGTTTTTCTTTTATTTAATTTCCTACAAGTTTTTGGTTATTTTAGTCAGCTTGGAACCTTTATTATTATTAATTTTTTATTATTCGCGTATGCACTTTCATTCCTTTTCAAGTTTTTGTTTCTTATGCTAATAGTATCGCCTAATCCCCTTTAATATTGGACCTGTAATTTCTCCCGCCCCCTCAGTCTGCTTGCTGATCGACTGTTAAAAATAGCAAATGATCTAACGTTTCCCATCTCATTAATTATTAGTTTGTTTATCTCCCGTGCATTTGATTGGCTACTTTCTACTTGTGACACCCTTTTGGCATATATATATAAGCCCTATTTATTTCATTTCATCTCGTCTTACTCTGATGAAGGGCTCCGCTCGAAACGTCAGTATATCGTCACTAAATTCTTGGCAGTTTACCACCTTTTCACTTTGCTATATATTCAAAACACTGTCTACGCAGCACTCTACTTTTTTTACTACTCTCGGATATTCTATATACCGCTGCGACATGCCTAACCTTAAGAAGTTTCGTCAAAGTCTCCGTCACGAAATGGTAAGTTATTTGCTTCCTTTTTTACCGTCGATCAGTAATCATGCTCTACGTTTGTTTGACCTTATTTTATCTAAAACCCGTTTTTCCAGTCACATTACTTTTATTAGTCATTGTTTATATCGGGGGGTCATTCCCTACGGTTTTAGATCCTCTTTTGATTTATTGTCTTTTAATCTCCCCGCTATCGATCGTCGTTATTCCCATCACATATCAGCGGCTTGTTCGAGTCATTCCCGTCGTTTGATGCGTATCACTATTAAATCTATGTCCAGTAATTTACAACATACTGATGACTACATCTCGGGATGTAAGTCCTCTCTCTCCCAGGTCTGCCCACCTATTTTGTTTACCGCTATCGTTCAACAAATTCGCATGCTAAATTCCAGACTCTATGTTTTTCTTAAAGACGTTAAGGCGTCCAAATTGGCCAAATTACTGGGTCCTTCCCCGAATCCCTCCCAAAGCACTAGTTCCTCTAACGAAGTCACTCGTCTAGTTTTCACTATTCCCTCTGATTTGCCATTATCTGACCCCGAGAGATCTGTTCTTGCGAAAGTTCTCAAGTTTGTTCCCAACTCCGGGCCCATCGATCTATTTTCAGTTAAAGAGGATACCGAATCTTTCTTCCGCCGCATGCGCCTCAAAGCCTTTTTTCATGATAAGCCCACTTTCAATAGCAATAAGGATATTTTCGAAGAACTCAACCCCAAGAAGTCGTCTTGGTCTCCATCCGAAGGTGATTTTTCTTCCCTTGATCTTTTCGTAAGACAATGCCGCCATGACATTGATAAATTGCAACCTCCGCGCAGAAAACAAGTTCATAACCTTAACAAAGAAGAGCTTCTAGCTTTGAATTCATTACGATGCCGAAATGACGTTGTCATAAAACCTGCGGACAAAGGTGGCGCTGTAGTTGTCTGGAGAGCGGACTTGTATCGACAAGAGGCTCTTCGTCAACTCAGCGACACCATTTTTTATACTAAGTTGAATTCCGATCCCACTCAATCTCACCAAAAATCCGTCAAAACTACCATCAAGAATTTCATCCAAGCCGGTGAATTGCCTGCCTCTGCATCTAACCTTATATTAACAACCCCCAGAACGCCTGTCATATATTTCCTACCTAAAATCCATAAACCTAACAATCCTGGCAGGCCGATTGTTTCCGCTTGTAGTTGCCCCACCGAGCTCGTTTCCAGTTTTCTAGACAACGTTATGTATCCTTTGGTAAAGAAGTTGCCTTCTTATATCAAAGATACTAAACATGCCTTGCAAATTTTCGACCAGTTACGTTTCAGTAGTTCCGATAAATTTATTTTCACGATGGACGTCAAGTCCTTATACACCGTCATTCCCCATTGTGATGGACTTGAAGCTCTGAAGTTTTTCTTTGATCAGCGCACTAATTTAGAACCCTCCACAACCACGTTACTCCGCTTAGCAGAACTAGTGCTTACCCTTAACAATTTTTCGTTTGATGGTGAACATTATCAACAAATAAGTGGTGTTGCGATGGGCACCAAAATGGGTCCAAGCTATGCTAATTTATTTGTTGGTTATGTTGAAAAACAGATCTTTGAACAGTACACGGGTCCCTTGCCTGATTTTTTCGGAAGATTTATCGATGACTGTTTAGGAACAGCGTCGTGTTCACGTGTCCTTTTAGAGCAGTTCATCAACTTTGTTGATGATTTTCATCCTGCTCTGAAGTTCACGTGGGAAATCAGCGAGACCTCTGTGTCGTTCCTTGATATTTTAATTTCGATTAATGGTGATTCGCTGAAAACGTCGGTCTCGTACAAGCCTACTGACTCCCATAGTTATCTTCTATTTTCATCCTCTCATCCCAACCACACTAAGCAATCCATCCCTTACTCTCAATTCTTGCGTCTTCGCCGCTTATGTAGCGACGACCAAGAATTTCAAGTCAAATCAATGGAAATGAAATCTTTTTTTGTTCAACGTGGTTACCCTACCAACCTTTTAGACCTCGCCGTTCAGAAAGCTTTTCTCGTCCCCCGTTTAGACGCCCTTGAACCATCTTTGGAACAAGTTTCAAACAATAAAATTCCTTTAGTTCTAACATTTCATCCTTTCAATTTTAAAGTTAAAAATATTATTAATCGGAATTTTCACATTTTACAAAATGATCCTGAGACGTCAGCCATTTTCACCGACAACCCTTTGGTATCTTTTCGCCGCAATAAAAACATTCGTGACTCCTTAGTACATAGTGCCCTTAAACAAAATACCTCGGCACCAGCGGGAACATTTTCTTGCGGCCGTTCCCGCTGTAACACATGCGCTTTTCTCAATCCCACTACAGTTATTACTGCCCCCAAATTCGACACCACAATCCGTCATGCTTTTTCATGCACGTCCACCAACATAATTTATTGCATTTCATGCGATAAATGCCCTAAAATCTACATCGGTGAAACTGGGCGACGTCTTTCAGACAGGTTTGCTGAACATCTTCGTTCCGTGAGGATCAATGATGGTGACAAACCTGTAGCCCGCCATTTCAACAGCTCCAACCATTTGGTTTCAGACATGAAAGTCTGTGCCATCCTTCCCATCTCCGGTGGCAACGATAACCGCAAGCGGCAAGAGAAGCGTCTCATTTTTAAACTTGGCACCACACATCCTCTTGGTCTTAACGAACGTTTTTCTTTTATTTAATTTCCTACAAGTTTTTGGTTATTTTAGTCAGCTTGGAACCTTTATTATTATTAATTTTTTATTATTCGCGTATGCACTTTCATTCCTTTTCAAGTTTTTGTTTCTTATGCTAATAGTATCGCCTAATCCCCTTTAATATTGGACCTGTAATTTCTCCCGCCCCCTCAGTCTGCTTGCT
>JAYKKM010000231.1:1017500-1050000 GCA_035772405.1 Chrysogorgia sp. JL179-B06
CCCCCTATATTGTATGGATGTGGATAATCGAGTGTCCAATCAAAACAATCTGAATGACGAAGAAAAGCATTTGGCTTTATCTTTTATCTGGTCTCAGGAAATATTTAAGCGGTATTATTATACGAAAACTTGTTGGGAATATCCGTTTACATAACCTTTCATTTGTTTATAATAATGATGATAATTAAGTAATAATAACAATCAACAAAAGGGAATTTCTAAGATTTAAATGCTTGCTGAAAAACACAACTTAAAAGTTCAAAGAGCATATGTGATAGTTGTTTGGTTTTAGAAGTGTTGTTGTTATAATTTTTATGTATAAATTTAACTTCCAAACATTTGATAATATTCAAAAGATATACCGGTACCAGTTGCAATTTATTATATATTTTTGATTTTTCAATTGATATGGAATTAAAATGAATGTGGCGAACAAAGTGCCAAGTGAATCAGCTCAGATGATACATGGACAATTGTCAAGCTCGAATCATCAGAAAATAATTATGATTCCCTGCAGACAGGGCTCGAACCTGGTCTAAAAACCATTGAGCTAAGTACTGGTTTATGTTGCTATTTGTACTGCATATGCAACACTCACAACCGGTATATAATTATCAGTAATGCTTGGAAAACTGTCTGGGACTCATTTTCTGAGGACTTTAGCTAGACAATATTCCATGTATCATAATAATAATCACTATACTGTATATATTTTGCATAACAAGTTTAATAGAAGACTTGTAATAAAGCAATATTACTAGAAGTTAATTAATTAATTAACTTTGCTTATGGTCTTTAATTTATTATGAACTGTTATCTGTGTTTTAATTAGGTTGTTTCTTGCTTTTTAACATATAGATGAAGTTGTAATTTTTCCATTCCTGCTTAAACAAAAATAAGAGAAGAGCAGCCCCCATTTTTTTATTTAGTTTATTTTGGTAAGATTTTGTATTATGCTTGCCAAAGAGCATGTACCCTGTACATAAATGAGCAATTCATAAATATCTATAAATACCATAATACATGTACTGTAGGCTATTAATATGCAGTGACCACTACAGGCACTGCTAGTAGATATATTATATAAATTAACCAACTACACAATAAGATATACCCTTTGCTCTCCATCAGAGTCTTACCCAGGATATGTAACTTGGTTGTCCAAAGACTGCATGATTTTTAAATAATTTGAAACTTTTCTTGCAAAAAACTGGTTGTCCAGTGGATAGACGCCCAGTTTTATACATACCAGTATGTATGTATGTATAGACTTTGCGAAAATATATAAATTCTCATCCAGACAAACTTTCAAATTCTCCCAAACTTACTCTAATACAGTGGAACCCCTATTAGGCGGCCACCCTCGGGGAATTGGCAAGTGGCCGCTTAATAGGAATTTGTCAAAATTAACATAAGGCGTGGGATGAGATATGTAATTTTATTTCAAAAGATCATGCTTGATCGGCTTATGACAACTGTTGCACACAATGTATTATATAAAAAATGTTGTTTATCAATGTACCGTGCATTATTAAAACACTATGTCTATTTGTTTCAAGAATCATAGAATTCCTCTCAAGAAAATATGGCAATACAAGTTAAGTCAAGGGTAAATGCAGCTATGGCTTGGAAGTTCCATGTGAATACCACTTCACAGGAGATACATTTTCCATTGAGTGGTTAGCACAAAGCTTGAAAAAGAAGGATTTGACTTAACACATAGCTACAGTAGTCACTAGCGAGTAACACGGATGTTTTATCAGTTTTTTGTTGCATGTTATTTCTTACTGTCATCATGTTTCTTCAAACAACGCCAAACTCTTTCATATTTTTAAACAATTAACTTAATGTACTGTAAGCAATATATTATACCAACTTAAGTTTTAACACTATTTAAGATTTTAGCAAGATTAAGCAGTTTGTAGTTGATGTTTTTGAGAGTTTTAACTCTTATCCATTGAATATTATGTGTGTCAATCAACATTATCACCAATATACAAGGCCAAATGTCAAACCACCCTCTTGAAAACACTCAAAGCGGCAGGCCTATGATGAACTAGTCGGGCCGTCCACGTTTGCAGCCCTGCTTATCATTGATCTTATAATGAACTGCTTATTATAACTGTTTATACTGGATAATATAGTTCAAGAACTTAAAGAAAACATGTATTTTTACCGTATATATTTGTTTTAATTTATGTTGCATGTATGCAGATTACTTCCCAATAATTAAACCAATATATAGTAATATTAATATGCAATATGTGCATTCTGGGTCAATACATTTTTATTGCATAATATATTATGCATGCTGGTCCTGTTGCATGCATGCAGTTCTTTGTTACAATTGCATGCAATAAACTGAATGCATATTACGTTGCTGATGCTGTCAGTTTGTAAATATTTTCCCATGGTTTTATTGCATGCATGCAGCTTAATTTTTGCATGCATGCAGCTTAATTTTTACATGCATGCAGTTTAATTTTTGAATGCATGCAGTTTTGTCGCATGCATGCAATGTGTTATTTTCTGCTGGCTGAGGTACGAAATAGGCAGAAAATGTTTTCTCACGCTAGGCTGGGAGCCCGACTGTGAATCGGGTGTGTCGGGTGGTGCAGGTTAAGCCAGCATATGTTGTTGTTGCTTCGCAAGCTTGACTTGAATTGTTTTCGCTCTGCGTTTTTATTTAAATTTATTCAAATTTATCTTCGATTCCTTCGCTGTTTTTTCCATCGTATTACACAATACTATTATGGGGAAGTCTAAGGAACCGACTTCGAAATCCTCTCGTGTGTTGAGAAGACTTGAGCCTCACAACAAAAGCCCGAGTATTCACGAATCCACGTTTTGGATCGTCAATTTTTTGTGTCTGCTCGTCATCTAGCTAAACTTACTGGTTCTCTTTCTTCTATGGGTCTTGCTCTTGGTCCCGTAGTGCGTCTCTGGACAAGAGAGCTGTACCGTTCGGTTCAAGAATCGTCATGTTGGGATAAGAAATTCCAGCTATCAGAAGATGCTAAGAATGAAATAATGTTCTGGTGCGATAATTTCGAGAACAGTGGTCAGCCTATTTGGTTGGCGTCTCCCAAGGTAGAAGTACTGACTTACTCTGATGCGAGTGACGTTGCTTGGGGTGGATACGCTGTGCAACTCGTGACCAGAAAGCTGTAGGAAGTTGGTCTAAGGAGGAAAGTCTAAGGAGTTCAACATTCCGTGAACTAAAGGCATCCCGACTCGTTCTGGCTTCATTAGCACCCCAACTAGCCGGCAAGGAAGTGAGGCACAGGACCGATAATCAAGGCGCCGAAATAATTATGTCTGTTGGGAGTCGGACCATGCACAAGGAAGCTATTTTAATTTACCAGATATGCAGGCAACATGACATACGGTTGTCTGTGGAGTGGGTGAGCCGAGATTGGAATGACACTGCTGACAGATTGTCCCGATTGGATGATCAAGATGACTATATGCTCGATCCCTCCTGTTTTCAAACCATTGATGACCTTTGGGGGCCTCACACTGTGGATCGTTTTGCTAGTGTAAAGACTAAGCAATTACCACGTTTTTCTAGCCGATACTTAAACCCGGATTGCGAGTCAGCCGACGCTTTCACAGTATCATGGGCCAATGAGAACAACTGGATCTTCCCACCACCTTACCTTATACCTCGCGTCCTTCGCCATATGCATGTTGGAAAAGAAGTTGGTACCTTAATAATGCCACATTGGCCTTCAGCACCTTGGTGGCCTTTGCTGGTCGATAAGAGCGGTAGCTGGAAGACGTTTGTAAAAAGCAGCCAAGGAGTTCCTACTTATGATGGTGTATTCATTGCGGGTTCAGCTTCTAGCAGCACATTTGCAGACGGTGTTCCCAAATATCAGATATGGGCACTGAAATTAGATTTTGGCTAACACTATTAGATCATTGATTTTGAAAATAACACTTTATTATAGTACAGCTCCAGTGTTTAGAACACGCACGTGTAGACATTGGTTTCATTAAATTATGTTTTGTCGGAATGAACTTGTAGTAGCGTTCAGCCACATGGCATAGTACAGCTGTATAGCACAACTTGTTATTGGAGATTGTCTCGTAGATGGTACAGCCGCATGGCATAGGTACCGTACAATAGACTGCCTAGTAGATGGTACAGCCGCATGGCACAGGTACCTGGTAATGTACAGCTGTTATGGTATTGTACAATTGGTACATCCGCATGGATATAGGTACCTCTGTTTATATAAGCATAGCCGTATTGCACATGTATCGCGCAGCTGAGATGGATATATATTCTTGCTCTAGCGGATGGTACAGCTGCATGGCACACATGCTATTTTTGTTTTTATATGTTGCGTTGCATATTAACTGTGATTTTTGTTGTTTAATAGTAAAATGCCCCAACGAGATAAACGTTGACAGCTGGATCGGTCTAGATCAGTTTCAGGATCCAGAACTTCAACAGCTAGCCAGCTTGCTGCCAGCCGTACTGTTACGGGATAGAGCCCCAGGTACCGTGATTACCTACATCAATGCATATAGAGCTTGGAAACGGTGGGCATCTTCTCATGGAATTTGTCCTATTCCGGCAAGTAACATTACTTTAGCTCTATACATTGTTTTCTTGATACAGCAAGAGCGCTCAGTTTCAAGCATTAATTCAACAATATACGGGGTTGATTGGGTTCACTTGAAGAATGGTCACGCCAAGTGAACATACAGTTGTCAAACAGGTTACTGAGGCAGCTAGGAGAATCTTAGCAAAGCCAAAGTCCAGAAAAACACCCTTGTCAGCTTTCAACGTAAAGAATATCGTCCAGCGTTTGGAAGGTGGGCCACTTGGTGACCTTCAAGTAGCAGCATTCATTGCTTTGGGTTTCTATGGGTTCTTACGGTGGGACGACCTGAGTCATATTACTCCTGAAGATTTGGTGTTCATGCCTACACATCTTTCGATATCCCTTCAAAAAAGGAAAAATGATCAGTTTCGAGAAGGATCACAAGTGCTCATTGCTCGTTCGGATGAAACTCCTTGCCCAGTAGCAGTGGTTGAAAAGTTTCTGGCACATGGATTGCATGATCCAAAGACCACCATCTGGCGTAGAATTCAACATACAAGTAGCGGGCACAAACTTCGCAGAGCCAATGTCGTATAGTAGGGCTAACCAGTTGTTCAAAAATCAGTTGACGTTGGAAGGTCTCGACCCAAAGTTATGGGCTTCATAGTTTACGTTCTGGTGGCGCGACGACAGCAGCGGCAATGGGTATTACCGACCGTCTGCTTCAGAGACAGGGTGGCTGGCGTAGTTCCAGAGCCAAGAACAACTATATTGATGAGTCTGTAGATTCTCTTTTGCTTGTTACTAAGTCCATGCAGAGTGCATAATATTATGTAGCTCTATCGTTGTCTGTTGTGGCGGACGGCTACAGCAGCTCCCAGCAGTGTGTGAGAAGTGTTATTTTCTGCTGGCTGAGGTACGAAATAGGCAGAAAATGTTTTCTCACACTAGGCTGGGAGCCCGACTGTGAATCGGGTGTGTTGGGTGGTACAGGTTAAGCCAGCATATGTTGTTGTTGCTTCGCAAGCTTGACTTGAATTGCCCACCCACCCACCCATTAATTTAGGACATTTACATGTTAGTTGTAGTGGACTTTTAGTTGTAGTGGACTTTTATATTATGGATTTTCAGTGTTTTAGTTGTTTAAATTACGTTAGGTTGCAGAGCTATGTATGATTACTCGTGTTAATATTTTAATAAATGTCTAGCTTGTGGCGGACGGCTACAGCAGCTCCAGCAGTGTGTGAGAATATATATTTCATGCATGCACAAAATGCCAATTTGCATGCATGCATGTTATGCATGCAATGCAGCTTAATTTTTGCATGCATGCAGTTTTGTTGCATGCATGCAATCATATATTGCATGCATGCAATTATATATTGCATGCATGCACAAAGTGCCAATTTGCATGCTGCATGCATGCACCATTTTGGAAGCAGTGTTTCAAAATATTCATCAAATACACTGCTACTCTATATTACCCCCTGCGGTGTTCATCTCGTTTTACCGCCAGATAAACATTGTTATATTACTATTGTTACCGTAAAATATACAGGAAAATCAAATTTACTGCTAGGACTAACTTCCTACTTAATATACCATGTAAGAGGGAAAATTCACGCATAATTACGATTAGACGACTTTAAATCACGTTGGTGATTTAAATCGTAAGTTATGCGTGAATTTTCCCTCTTACATGGTATATTAAGTAGGCAGTTAGTCCTAGCAGTAAATTTGATTTTCCTGTATATTTTACGGTAACAATAGTAATATTGTTATATTAAACATTGTTATGTTTATCTGACGAGCGAGATGAACACCGCAGGGGGTAATATAGAGTGTATTTGATGAATATTTTGAAACACTGCTAAGCTTTATGATCTATAAACAAGTCATATAGAATATATTGATGTTATGAAAGAAGATATGAACAATTACAGGCCAACAGTATGCATTTTCATGCAGTATGTATATTCATACTCGAAATTTGTGTCTGGGCCACCTATGGTTTATATTCGTCGAATGGGGGATTTAAATATGATTAATTCATGCAAGTCTACTAAAAAATACATCTTAAATTAATACTAAACCAAAATGAAAACTTACTGTTGCGCATTTTCGAGTTTTCGAAACAGCTAAGCTCGTTTTTCAAAAACGTCGACTTGTCACGTCCGCACATACAAATACAGCGATGACGCGAATTAGCCTTTCCCTTTTTGCAAGCAGCTTTTATATTATCATCACTCCAACAGTTGTCGATACCTTTGGCCAGGGGATAAGCAAAAATATCTTGTTTCTTTCTGGTAACGTTAACCAACACTGAAGAGACACGACAGAACAGAGAAACAAAACAAACAATAATAAGCACTTGTCTTGCGACGTCGAAGAACTTGCTTTTTGCCATTGGATTTTAACACATATAGAGAATACAGAAAGTACGAAGCTGCTAAATCTCTGATATTATTTTTAAATATTTACATTTTGCTTAGGAACACGTGACCTGTTTGAGAGGTACATCACGTGACAATTATGGTTGCATCAAAGCTGGAATTCGTTAGTTCTGTCGATCGCCTTATGCAAAACCACAAATCTTTGAATAAATTGGGTTTTGAGAAGGTTTTAGTGAAGCGATAGCGTCGACAAGTACCGTATACATGGAAGTAGAGGAGGGGAATCAATTTGAACTTCCAGAAAGCTCGGTTCGGCGTTTGAAGACGATTTTCAACAGACCATTGCGCTGCTTGATTATTTGATATGGTCATAAGACATATGGAAGTACTGAACACAGGGTTTGAAGTACACTCTTTTATAAATTATATTATCCGTGACATCGGTCAGCATTTAGCCGACGAAAAACTTTACAAGAAGAAACACGTTGCAGAGTTATTAAGCTACAACCAAGCGATTCGTTTGTCGAAGCGATCAATAGTATGACGTTTTGAAATTTAAAAGTTCTATGGAACTACAAATAACAACTGGAAAGAATATTTTCACTCGTATAGTGACCAAAAGATTGTTCTTAATGGTCATCCACCTTCCTGAACGCTTGATTGGATTCCTTGAACAAGTTGATAGTGATATAAAAGAAATATCTGATCCTGAGGTATTTATTTCAATATTTTCTTTCATAAAATAGTTGTATGGTACTCATTTCATAATTTAATAGTTTTATGGATTTTCTCCATAATTTCTGGTTTTGTAAACAGCTTAATAGAACATAACTACCTTAATAGAACATAACTACCCTCACCTGGAATCATTGTGTAATAATCTTGTTGCTGCCATCTCAATGTATTTTCCATTAATTTTAGGAATTTCCCCAGGAATTTGGCCCTTTATCTTATTTGGCTGGCTATGTAATATGGTCAACATATCAAAAAGCAAAAACTGCTCAAGATCAGATGGCATTCCACCATGAACAAAGAACTTCAAGCATTGATGTCATCAATGCGAACAACTAGGGGTGGACTTTGGCGCTTTCTCAATATATGAACAAACCGAAATTCAAAATAAATAATCGCTAACCCTAATCCTAACCCTTATCCTAACCCTAATCCTAATCCTAACCCAAATCCTAACCCTAAAACTGACTTGGGTTGATGTTATAATAATTTTAAATTTCGGTTGCTCATATATCGAGAAAGGGCCTGGACTTTGGGCTCCTGGGTTATCAGCATTGCAGAGGTGTTGGCACACGTCAATAAAGACAAGTTCACTAGTCCACCAGTGGACAAAATAGTGTATGAAGTCTTGACTTCTTCCTGTGAAAATCTTGTGATGCAACATTATTGAATTGTGATGTAGAAATATCAAAAGAATGTCAGTCTTGATGTTTTAGTCTGCAAAAGCAGACTCTGTCCTCACCCCCCTGTTAAATTTAATGTTAAGTTATATATTACTGTTAGGTCTTTTTCTTTTGTTAGGTATTGTCAATAATTACAAACTAAGTCAGCATACACTCAAAGAAAGAATGTTTTATGTAAACAGTTGAAGAAACCCAATGACAAGATGTAATTGTCTACAAACCATACTGTACTTGATGGTTAACCTAGTCCTTCCTAATCTTATCAACCTAAAAGATGGTGTACTGCTAAATTATGTGGGAACAAAATAATAACGAGCAAGATCTCTTCAAATCTGAAAGAAGGATCTTTCTTAAAACATGAGCATTTTGTCTCCCAAAACTTTTTACCAGCATACTACCACCTTGCAACACATCAAGAGTCTAGGCAGGATTAGGAAATACTTCCACACAATTAATATTTTAAATTCATATTTATTTATTATTACAGTATATTACAACTATATCCTTCATCTGTACATATAATAAGACTTTATTATATAGATGGGAGTGTTTTACTAAGAAATATGCAGTGAATATTTTCCATATCCTCACTAGTTTAGATATTGATCACGTGATTAAACATTTTCACACCTTTTGCATTGAATCTATATAACAAGACGCCCGCTAGGCGTTAACTCGGGCTACTTGAGGTTGTGGCTTGTTGAAAGACATTGTAGGCAAATTCAATACAGTATACACAAATCTATAGTTGTAGGTACAATTAAATGGTACATGTAATAATACAGCTGTCAGTGCAAGGGTGGTTAAATTTTCCATCATTGCAAACCCATAACGTATTGTTGGCCAACGGCTTTGATTATATGAAGGTGAGTTGGCTCAGTATCCAAGCTGGCTTACTGAGAAGTCTGCCCCACCAAATGAGCCATCCTGTTTGCTGACCTAATCCAGTTCTAGTCAACAGGGTCAACCAGGCAAGCAAGCCCGGCCTGTGCTCATGTAACAACAATTCATCTGGCCAGTCCTGCAAACAGGTTCAGTTTGAACAAGTATTAAATCAGTTATATTGTTCTCAGTACTTGTCACTGGAAACCCCTACGGCACCCAAGGAAACCCCGAAGGTGACTTGTAGGTGGGGTTTAGGATGTTATTTTCCCCTATACTGTAGGTGGGGCATTTTCTTAGATTTGTTTCTTGATAAGTCTAATCTCTCATACTTACCTGGGGTTTCCAGTGACAAGTGCATTTAAATCAAACCATTTAGCTGGCAGTAGCAAGACATCATAGGCAAAACAGCTTAAAGAAATATAATTCAAAATCTTTATTTCTTTGTGAAGTCAACATTTTGAGCCAGTAAACATATTCATAAATTTAGCACATTTATTATTGGGCCAGCTCGCTTCATGTAATATCAAAAATGTATCTGGCTGTACAGACCAAGTAACAGTTGGCAAATGGTGTGCTTGTTAGCAAGTCTGGCATGTGGGCTAGCCTGCCTCATGTACTGTAATATCAGGACTGTTATTACTATCTCGCTTAGAGAGCGAGCTTGCCTCCATGTACAGCTTGCCTTCATACAGTATACAGCTATAGTAATCATGAAACTAGCCAAAAATCAGTATGAAAAGTTTGTATCTGTCTGTGCAGACCAAGTAACTGTTGTAACAATGGAAAGTACATGGCAACAGGCTGTCATTGGTAAACCGGCAAATAACAAACTCTTTACTCTTTGATCTTGATAGTTGGTATGGGTGTCAGAGAGTTGATCGATACAGACTTATTGATAACCAGCACATTTTGGAGGCCCATTTAAGCTTACACATATCAAGTGAAACAGGTTTATTCGAGAAGCAATTATAGAATTCAAAAGTGGACACTTTTGAAAGGTTGCTCTAAAATCTCTAAATATAATGTCGAATGTTTATATTGTGTACGAAACAATAAACTGTTGATTAGCATCGACTTTATTTTGTATATAGACATATAAACAATAAACAATGCAGGCAACAAAGCTTATAAAACATATTACAGTTACCTCAGAACAGTTAACATATTTTCACACAGCATTCATACGTTGAGTTTCATATTAAATTGTTAAACATAGGTTTAATCGAGTACACAGCGTACAGGTACGGCATTTTCAGTGTACGGTTATCGAGATCGCAGACAGAGACCACCAAGGCACCACCCATGTAAAAAAATACCCGGGATCCCAGGTTGGATCCCACCCGGAAATTTGGAACGGGATTCCACCCGGGATATCCGGCCTGGGATCCCGGGTAAATCACGCCTGGGATCCCGGGTAAATCCCACATGGGATCAATGGGAAAATCCTGCACAGAATCCCGGGTAAATCCTGCCTGGGCAATCCCGCCTGGGATCCCAGGTAATCCCTGCTGAGACTTTGAAGTGGGATCCTGCGGGATTTTAATACAAAAATTTGTGTGGGAGATTTTATCAGGTATTAAATTAATGTCATCCCTTGTGGAATATGAGAATTCCACTTGGGACTCTTAGAAAGGTAGATCATGGAAACAAGGTTTCCTAAACTGCACACATATATATTGTATTAATTGTGACAAAATATAACTTTTAAGTTTCAATTCTAATTCTTTAAAATAAATAGTTTAATTAGTTCATAATGAAACTATAACTACTTTTTTAAAATAATTGGGAAACTAGTTCAAAATATATGATACATTCAAATAAATATTTAACTAACTTGCTACGGTATTGGAAATAAACACTTTAAAATATACATTAATAGTTAAAATTTAGTATGTTAAACATGTTAATATATGATATACATGTATACCTAATAATTACAGTTTATTAAGTAACAATCATACATTATATTAATGTCTCCAGTTTTTAGTTTTTAAATAATAGCTATATTTTTTTCTTGTTCAAATTCCTACACTTATCTGCTACAGTATGTGTTGTTGGATATTCATTGGTTCTCTTTGCCATTTGTCTTCTGTCTGTTCTGTGTCCCCCAATCAAAATAAGTGCACTAATGAGCTGATAAAATAAAGGTAGCTTTGTTATTAAAAATATCTAATAATTTTCTTGACAAAAAATCTGTTTAACCTGTTTAACTCTACAGTATTAGCATACACCATAACCAATGTTTGCAATGGGAAATTAATTATTATATTCTTTCCAACGTCAAGCACTATTATTAACAATTAGGGCCTGCTTGGGTTATACATTATACAATGGTACATAACTTATGTTATCAATATTCAATGTTGCCAAAATAATTTTACAATCATTTGCTGTAGTCAAATATATACATGTAGTTTGATCGAGTGAAATGCCAAATATTACCTATAATATACCCAGAATCTTATCCCGGCATTACCACCATATATACAGAACTCGTGACTAGGCTCTCAGCAACGGCCTCCGTAGCTCAGTGGTCAGAGCACTGCACTAGCATCGCGGATTCAATTCCAGCCGGAAGGCCTTGAAGTTGCATTTTTCGCAACTGGTCCCGGTTTGGTCTTAAAATGTATGTATTACAACACTCGAAATTTTCCTTCACCATAAATCCTTTCTATATATATATATATATATCTTCAGCAACTTTTAAGCTTCGTTAATTATAAGTGGTGGTAAGTCTGTACTGATATAAACTAAGGCATAGTATACCAGTGACACAGAAATGTTTTGAGTACCATTCCAACTTAAACCATTTTTACCAGAATTGTTCTGCATCAAGAGGACTGAAAAATGTCTATAGTAACCTAGCCTGCGAAACAGGCCCTTTTTTTTTTCGGGACTGTTTCGCAGGCTAATAGTAACCATACTTCACTGGTATTAAAAAATCTCTAATTAAATATTTAACTATTTACTTGTAATTTGTCCAAACAAATTCAACATGACTGACTCGAGTATCACGCGCGAAACCAAATGCCACGCGCGAAATACGAGAGGAACAACAAGACGTTTCGCATTCGGCATTCAATATTGTTTCGGTATAATATATCATTTATAGACCCTCCGCTCGGGGAATTCGTCGACTTTCACAAACGTTCGAACGCTAGCCGTTCGAACGCTAGTAGCCTGCCGTTCGAACGCAAGCCGTGTAGCAAGCTGTTCGAACGCCATTCGAACGAATGATATATATTTCGTCGAATTCCCCTCGCTTCAGGTCTATAAATGATAAATATACACTAATATATAATCTTCATTATTACAAACTGTATAGACACATGAAAGTGTTTGGCTCACCGGTTTTATTAGACCTTTCCATGGTTCTGGCTCGCCAATATCCACGTGCTTCCAGGTATTTTCCTTCAAATCAAACCACTTAGTTGTTGAGTAGTTCCTAAAACCTTGTTTCTTGAAACTGTAACGGCGGAGTAATCTTTCGGGAAGAAAATCAATAAATCCTTTGGCTTTACAAAGCAACGCAAATTACAAATAGATCAGAATTAATATGCTATATTAACTCACTCTAATTATCCTTTCAAAGGACTAGGCTTCCTTCATCACAAATAATCTTCTTTCGTTCGGTAAAGATATACGTGCAGTTTTCAGTTTTCAGTTTTGAATATAGCGCGGGTCACACGATCAAGTGTCGAGTGTTAACCAATCACAGAACACTAAATACCACACCTGACTCAGAACTCTGTTCTGATTGGTTGCGCCATAATCTATTCCCTGCCAAGTCCGGATGTCATTGTGAGCAACTTCACGAAAGACATATAATAGGGAGATACAAAACGTGGATGCGCGATTCCTCGAACCACCAAGTGGCGGTATCATGTTGAAAGTAATATTGTTAATTAAATATGTATATATAGTGCCGTAGGACCGGGTTTTGAAACTCGCATAAATTTATCAAAATTATAAATTTATCAAAATTAAGACAACAGCTACTCTTCATGTAAGTTATTTTTTATTTCATTTTAATAGTTTACAGTGTATTAAAACAGATTTTGTCGCAACTTGTCATAGATTCCAAACAGAGGGTGGAGTCTGGGTACGAGTACTAATAATATAATATAATATAATAATAATATAATATAATATAATATAATATAATCTCCTCGCCCGGCGGCGCGAAGCGCCGTCCGGGCCGAAGGCCCTGGGGCGAGGGTGCTAATCTCGACGGAATTTTTTCCCGCGCTTTTTTATGCAAGGCGAAGTGAAAGTAGTCTTTATGTCGGAATATATATATATTTGTATGTATGGTAAACGCAGTGAACTCAATATATATAACTGGAACGATAACTCGTAAAGCAAAAGTGAGGCAAAAAGTTCCAGGCCCCTACGCGGTTTGCAGGTAGATTTCAGGCCCCGTACGCGGTTTGCAGGTAGATTTTAGGGGCACTATATTTATGATTATGTTAAAAACAGTAGCGACTCTACAAATCCTAACTTTTGTATCTTCTGCGCAACTATAACATTTCAAAATGGCGGACTTTCCCAGTCAAGGTAGGGTAAAAATGAAATTTGATTTGGCGTTGCTGTATAGCCTGTAGGGAATGGATTTAGAGAAACTGACTGAATTATTAGTTTTAAAGTTGTTCTTCAATATTGCTTTGTTTCAAACTATTTAATCGCCCTGTATAGTTAATAGTTATGCAAATTATGAATAAAACATGAATAATTTATAAAATATTCATGTTTTAACGAGAAGAAAACAACAAAATTCAAGCTGCTAGCTGTAATTTTGTTTGTTGAGAATGTACTATTTTACCCCTGCGTCCATGTTTTGAGGTTTCTGTTCGCTTTACGGCTTTGATTTAACGTCGTGTCGTCAACTTGTCTAGTGTTGAGGTCAAACAATGTTCAAATGCATATATATATGTATGCAAACTGCGAACATCTTTATCAATGCTGTTTATCTTCGCAAACCGATATACATGTATCGTGTAGAATTTATGACCTTCCCAGCTTTGCTTTCTATATAAAAGAAGACACCCGCTCATTCAATGAGGTTCAAACGCGCAGCTGAATGCTCGACACACAACGACAACGAATTACGCTGCGCGTGTGAACTGCAGTGAAATAGATTTTCTTTATATATATATATATATGTACAGTATAGCAACCACTACAGTATTTGCAGAGGAATAAGGTTTAGTAAAATAAATGGTTTGAACATAGGCATATCTATTCAGTAAAAGTTTGAAGTTGATCATCCAGGAATTTTTAAAGGATAATTCATTGATTGACTGTTATGTAACTGACATTGTAAAGTATTCAGACCACACAGTCAAAATCGAGCAATGTGGGACTGTGGCAGTCTTCTCTTTTTTAAATTGCAGTCTTCTCTTTTTTAAATTAACATTGTGCAGTTAGATAGTGATTTTTAGTATGCCGTATATGCTGTAAAGTTATAAACTTGTAATTATGTCAATAAAATAATATTGTCTTCATTGGGATACAATAATTGTACTCCTCTCAATCAACCAGATTTCAGTAATTTTGTCATGTTTATAATAAGAATATTTAACCGAGCATGCATGTAATTTATCATTAAAGAACTGTTATTCTGATCAACCTAATACTTAATATTATACAGTATGTGTTGCTGCATGTCATGATATACTGTCTTTTATAGTTTAATCAAGTCAAATTATTAATTTTATATTATATTTTATTTTATAGTGTCAATATCATATGTTATGCAAGCCTGAGATAACCCTAACCCCCTGCTTAATGAGTTTTCTAACCCTAACCCCGCCTAACTAGCTTTAAGACACGTTTCGCAACTTCTTGTTTCATTTCACAAATATGTTTTGTTTTGCAAAATACCATAAGCTTAATATATAAGAATAGTTACATTGTATACTGTACATTGTATTTTTGGTATAATTATAATAATTACCAGTCAGCAAATAGAAAATGGTTCAATTTCTCAACTGTGCTGTTAATTTTTTTGTAAAAAAAGATTTGTGTACAATGAGGAATCCTAATCCAAGTCAACATATTAAATTACAACTCATTTGTTAAGTAACTTCTTTGAAGATTGTTGAGTATCCAAACCATGCCTTGATTGAATGTTTTAGTAAACTCTTAATTAATGCTTTGGTGCCTAAAATTATGTGCAGGTTCCTTATAAATACTGTACCATATAATACTTTCTCACTATATGATTTCAAATTATATTTCATTACATTGTCCAATCTGTTAATATGCACATGTACTGTATATACTGTACTTTTTATTTATGTATTTAAGGAGAATCTTTAGCATCCAATCATCAAAAACTGAAGAAATTGAAGGTCAGTAAAAGTTCAAAACATGCAATATGCAGCATATAGTATTTAAGCTTTTAATTGTTTATTGGATTATGATAACACATGAACAATAAATGATAATTAGTTATATTTAAAGTGAATGGTTTGAACCTAAGAGTATCATTAGGGCAATTCCATGTTTAAATGCACTTTTTGTGATTTCTTAAATTAAGCAAGAGCCCTTAGTGGCTAAGGAAATGTTATCCTCTTTATGCTTTTTAGCTATAAAAACGTCTAACTTTATTGCCAACATCCAAATACAGTGTTGTAATTCTTCAAATTTACCTCTACATAGTTACAATTTTACATGAAATTAAGGTTTTTACACAACATTTACAATGTGTGCATACTATGCTTAAACAAGCAAAAAGCCATTTTTGTTGATTGTTGAAAATATTACAATGGATTAAATTTGTTTTAAATCCAATCCCCTATCAAATTGGGTAACTTTTGGACCAAATATTAATAAAGAAGAAGCATGAGACAAAAGTGTAATGACCGTTACGGCTTCTGCGTAATGTCCGTTACACACAAATTTGTTATTTATTTCAAAAAAAAGGTAAAAAAATTTCCAACATGTACAAATAATTTTAAAGTATGTACAAATGGATTCATAATTTAGGTGTTTTGTTGTAACAATCATTGTAATTGAGAAGATATGTTGTTTGAAAAAGTACTAAAATAGGCATGTCTTTTCTGGAGTAATGTCCGTTACGCAAAATATTGTGATTGTAAATATATGACATTTTCCAAAACATTCTGAAAAATTAGTTAGTTGAACATCAATTGTTGTTCACTTATCAGAATTTCTAATTCAAAATGAAACAATGGTAAAAGTGGAAGAAATATATCAAATTAGTTTTCAACATTTGACAAACTGTGTAATGTCCGTTACATGGAATTGCCCATTATATATGTTAAGTTGATCATCCAGGTTCTTGTAGTCTTGAGAAAGACTGTTGTTGGTGACTGACGTTTCGACGGCCTCAGCGGCGGTCATATGATGTAATGAACCAGATGTATATATAGGCAAACCCTGACAAACACGTTTTACTTGACTCTAAAGGTCTTTTAGAGTCAAGTAAAACGTGTTTGTCAGGGTTTGCCTATAATATATACGTCTGGTTCATTCACATGCGTTAAGCGTGGGCCAATATTGTTTGTAAGCGTGGGCCAATATTGTTTGTCATGCATTAAGCGTGGGTATATTCTTTGTCAGTAGGTCTATTGTAATGTTCATTGGTGCATGCGAAGAAGTCTTTTGTATGGTGTCGGTAATTGTTGTGATCAGTGAAGTGGTTTATGTTCCAAGTTGGTATATACCAACTTTCTAATGTAAGTAGCTGTTTGTAGTTTGTGTTAAAGGCTCATTCAGCCGAGTCCCAGTCAATATCGTGTTTTGTTTGTACGTGGTGTTCAGCTATGTGATTAGTCCTGTCCCCGTTTCTAGTAGCTTGTTTGTGTTCAGCTAGTCTGATTTTTTCGGTTTCTGCCGGTTTCACCAATATAAGTGTCCTGGCAGTCGGCACATTTGATCTTGTAAACTGCACCCTGTCTTATGTGAGGCTGTTATTTGTCTTTCACGTTAGTCAGTATATTCTTAACGCATGACAAACAATATTGGCCCACGGCCCCACGCTTACAAACAATGTTGGCGCACACTTAACACATGATGTGACACTCGCCACTCACACTAAGTATGGCACAAACAAACGATGACGTAATGAACCAGACGTATATATAGGTAAACCCTGACAAACACACTTTACTTGACTCTGAAGATAACCGCCGCTGAGGCCATCGAAACGTCATTCACCAACAACAGTCTTTCTCAAGATACAACAACCTGGACGATCAACTTCACACAACATTGTATAGCAAAATAATTATTCATTTACTAGAATGGATCATTGTAGATTAAATCGTGCATTGTGATTGTTTGTGTCTATCCAACTGTTCCAGGACTTACTAGTTTGACAAAAATGATGGTCAGATTTTTTCAGATTTTGGTTATCTATTTTTTTCCCTCTATTTTCAGACAGTGCATATCATATTTGTTAATTTTAACTTACACCGTAGCTCAAATCAATGGTTATAGTTTTAAAGCAACCGTTTCCATCAAGTATACTAACTGTATAATAAAGCATATACTTTCTTTAATACAGTGGTTGCCTGCCTGTCAAAGAATTTACACAAAAAAATGTCAAACAGTCTTCTGTCAAAAAATATTGGGTTCTAAGGAGGTGTTACACTGTGCAATTTTTTGTGCAACTTGTCTCGCAAAATTTTGCAATCTTTGTGTTTGTGACAAGATACGCATGCGCACCCAGTTGCCAAAGAGGAAAATTGCGAGACAAGTTGCAGATGGGGGTGTTTAACACTGTGCAATGCTGAAAATAGTTTGTGTAATCATTACAGAAAGTAGAACTAGATTCTACTTTCTGTAACGATTACAGCAACTTGTGTCACAACAATTTTCGCCGTTGAAAGGTATTTTACACTTTGCAATGGTTCGTGCAACTTGCTTGCAACAACATTGCGAGACAATTTGCACGAAAAATCGCACAGCTGTGTGACAGTGCCTTTATAGTACAAAAATTATAGTAAGCAAATGTACTGTACTCATACCTGTATACCGATAGCAGCTATATATGTTATTTACCGGATGGGAGGTCCTTATAGAAAAATATTTGCCCGAGGTTTCAGAAATTACGGCCTCGGTCTTTTATGAGACCGAGGGAAAATATTTTTCTATGCGGACTGACCAAAACGGCCATTTCCCGCTTGGACAGCTACGCGAATAGCACGTTAATCGGGATTCAAAAGTACAAACTGGATAAACTTCAACGCCTCTAAAACGCAGCAGCCAGATTAATTACTGGAATACTTTAGTTTTTGTATATTATAGTTATTTCCAGTTTAGTTGAATCAAAAAATCAAATTATCTGTTAGTTTTCCATTTTCCAGTTAATAATGATGTAAAAATAACAAAAAACCACTCGCTCAGGCAGCCAATCAAATTGCAGGAATGCCTAGGATTCCGCACGCTCACGATTAATAAAAAATAAATACAGTTAACTAGATAGTTATTTAATGTCAAATAGGATATTAAACACAATATTGAATCATTTCATTTTCAGAGTTGCTGTGACTGTGGTAAAGAAAATCCAGTTGCCATACGAAAATGCAAACATTGTGGGCACCCATTTCCAAAGAAATGCAAAAAGGACGAATCGTATTGGTCTGGCATAAAAGCAAAAAAGCCAACGAATGTCACGCACCAACGACAAAAGCTTCAATACAGGGTATATTTACAGTGTCTTTAGATTAGCCAATGAAATCACTTTATTTTATCACATGACTGAGGCTGTATACTCCAGTAAAACACGTAAAAATCATATACCACCACATTTATTAGATCAAACCCGGTTTTGATCTAATTGAAATTAATTAATAATTCATTTTTTGGAGAACGAAACGACCTGCCTCCGTCTTCGCTCATCCTCAACTGAACAGAGTCTGTTAATTTTCTGAATAAATTTAACACACCCTCGTGAGTTCAGTCCCATGAGTGTTTGTTCTCAAATGCGTTTTAAGTAAACATCCAATTAAATCCGTGTTCGATTGAGAATTAGCCATATAAACAACTCGTTTATCGTGTTTCATCAGGGGTCCAAACACTCGAAAACAATAAAAACACTCTTCATCATGTTTTCTCGTGTTTGGATTCCCTGATGAAACACTCAAACTCGTTGTTCATATATTACTTCACTGTTCGTTTTTATTCAGTATTTAAGTTGTTAGTCAAGCCTAAATTTCTGATCTCCACTATAAAGGTTTACTATAATCGTTTCCATGGATTTGCTAAACCAATGTAGTTTTCTTAAAATTGCTGTATAGAGACTTGACTATGCAGAGTGTAGTATATTTACAGGTATCTTTATTATAATAAATCATGAATTTTCATAAGAAATTCTTGATGATAAATACTGAGGATGATTCTGAAATAAATTACAGGTGTATGCTGTAATTATACTGTTTATGTTTCCTAAATCATTTTGTTCTGTTTTTGTACTGAAGCGTACACCTAAATTATTTCTTAGGCTGATATTTTGCATGAGCATCATGGGTACGATGTGGTGATAATGTTTCACTCCTATGGCAAAGGAAAACGTCATATATTTGACTGCTATTCAACCCCAAATGCAGCTCGATCATTTATGGGCGATAGTAAGAAGACTGCTTCAAGATATGGAGATCTAGTGTTACGAACACTTGAGACTTTCATGAAAGGTATTTTATGTGGCCTAATATATAATCTATCAAATAACTTAATACTTATCATTGCTTTACAAATGAATAACGAACCGCGTCTTTCATGACCTTCAACCCCCTCCCAAAATATTTTTACAAATTACATACAGTTATTGTGGTACCTTTGGTGTTGAAAAAAGTCAGTGTTATTACAATTTCACAATGACAATTTCATGGTTGTTGCGATTATCTCATTTTTACAGAGGTTTTTTATAGTTTTCCGAAGTTTTATAGAATTGTTTTATGTCTCTCTCGTTGGTTTGGGATAAATCGGATAAGAATAGCTCCCAAACCTTAATTCTTATTCACTATATTGCAGTTTTTCTATTTCTAGCTCCCAAATATGAAAAGCAATCCACAATAGTAAAAGAGATCAGATGCGCCAGCAGTTTTTCCGAACCTATATTAGTTACAATTACAGTTGGAAGTTGTTCGTAATTATAATAGGGTATTTTATTTTGCACCTACAAAGACTCTAAACTCAAAAATTCTCTTTTTTAGATCTCTTTTTTTATCACAGTCGTCTTTTATTGATGCAATCTGTTCAGGGTCTATGGACATGCCCTAGAAAGGCGCCCTTGTGCCATGGCATAAGGCATATAGTCCGACACTGTTGCAATCCTATGGTATTTTCTGCACGCAAAGGATCGTGGTAAAACGTATATATTTACTGCGCCGAGGTGGATTTGCGAATTTTAGAAAACAGATAATCTTCTGATTTGAAGTTTTGCATGGCGATGTGTAATTCAGAATGATACAGTAGTTTTCAGTTAGACACATGTTGGATTTGATTTTTTTTAAACTAAATACAATATGGCGTCTGACAGAAACTATCTGTCTGAGATAGTCTTCTGGCCAATTTTATTGGCCGTCGGTCGTTTTTGCAAAAGGGAGGTAGAATCCCTTCAATATCGTGTTTGGTATTCATCCTACGACGTGTGAAAGTAGCACTCGCTAATTTGGCCATCTTCTTCGTGTACCGCACACAATAGACACAGACTACGTTATAGACACATCAAGGTTATTTTCTCGGGATTCAGAAGCTTTACAAAAACACAACCCAAATAAAAACTCTAGTCCTAACCCTGAAATAAAGGAATACTAACCCTACTTTTAAACTAAATATTTCAATGATTAAACTAAATATTTCAATAGTCTGTGTCCGGTACACGAAGTAGCAACCCTAATTTGCCAGATATTGAAAAATGTATAGAGAATGAAACATTTGGTTTTAGTATGTGCTTCTTACTAATATTATTTATATTTTTCTTATGTCCACAGGGTCTTATGGTCACCAAGACCCTGGTTCACAAACGACAGCTACTGCTAACCAATCAACTGCAGCTAATCTTGATAACGTTACTAATACATCTACAATTTCCAATGATTCAAACGTTACTAATCCTTTGTCTTCTTCAATTAACTCTAGTAATCCGTCTAATAATCCTCATACTGATGATCAACTTTCTATTCCTATAATTCCATGTGACTCTAATAATTCCCTTAACCAGCTTTCTGTTCCTGTTATCGCTAGCAAATCATCGACAAAGCATTCTACTATAAATCCGATACAATCTCTTCAGTCACACACAAACCATCGTAGCATGTGTGCTAGTAACGCTCTGACAAATCCTTCAGATAACACTAACATCTCCTCTAACGTTCTCGATACTACTGACGTTCCTTCATTAAACAATGAGTCGTTAGATGATATCGATAGCCCGGGTAGCTCATTTATTCTCCCACGTCACTCCAGTATGGATGGTACAGCTCTTGCTGGAGGAGTCTTAGCTATAACAGTACCGACAGGTGATCACATTTTATGTTTATAATTTAAATTTGTTATTATCCACTCTAAGGTCTTTGGTGCTATACATATCTAATACTGTAATGAGCTGATATACTGCATGCATTGTACTGTACTTTTCTGTGCTTGCAATGTACTACGCCATACCGCAACACTACACTCGCTGCAGTGCACTATACAACTACAGTAGACTGTTTACTTTAGACTAGAAGTACATGTACACAACTCCCTCGCCCGTTTAGTGTTTATAAGTAGAGTAGCAGTTATAGTTCTCAGAAATAGATAGTTATTATTCATTTGCCGAACAATCCCTCGCGTTGAAAATGAATGAAAGTGTATTCCAATAAAATAATTTTTTTTGGAAAAATAAAATAAAAAACTTGTTAACAAAAGGAAGTAATAAAAAGCTGTTTTGTGGGGGTTTGCAGCCGTACGTTAAAACAATAAATTATTGTAATTATTTAAGCATTTTACCCAATAAGTTAAAAATAATAAAGAGCGGGAAATGAAAACGATATCGTCCCTAGGGACATATTGTTTTTATCACCCGCTGTTATCACCCTGATAAAGGCACTAGTATTTTTGTGGTAGTACAGTTTATTAAGTGTTCTTCTTGCAATAGATTTCATATATCTATATCTGAAATATAATATAGTCAGATACTCAGACTAACCAATACGTTATTTGCATCTTTTAGATAAGACATTTGAAATGAAAGATAGCAAGGGTATCGTGAAAGGAGAATGGGTGTTAAAACCTCGTCCAGTAATTCATGGCCATCCGGTTAAACCAGGGAATATTGTCGTGCTTGTACAGCGAGTATTTGATGAGAATTTCCAACCTATCATCAAAGGCCTCGACGACGACAATGTTGTGATAGATGCTTTCTACGAATGGCCTATGACGCATCTTTTCTTGAAAAAAACATGATAAACTGTGAATGTATAACTTTTGCGTGCAACAAACACTAGAGAAAATAAGCAACATTGCATTTATACGGGTATATTTCTTATTTTTGTCGACCAAAACAGCATATCAAATTAATTTTCTTATTTGTATCGTTTTATAGAATATCGCTAAGGGTGTTCGGACGTATTTATATTTGTTGCAAAGGAAGTTTAGAATAAGCCAGTTCGTAATGTCGACTGCGCATCAAAATGACGCGTTCTGCGTCGGGATAAAATGTATTTCAATTTATAACATCAGGCTGGGGAATTCAGTATAACGAATACGCAAGTGTAAATAGAAATACAAATGACTATTGTGGTTTTACACTTTTAGCCTGATGTTATGAATTGAAATAAGTTTTATTCCGACGCAGAACACGTCATTTTGATGCGCAGTCGACATTACGAACTAGCTTACTAACAAATTTGCTTCATCATGACGCCACCGGAAAAGAAATTTCCTATAATTTTCGAATGTTTTTAAGTAAAATTAATTTTTCACATACGATAACAATCTGAACTGTTATCTTCAAATAAGTACGTGTGGATTTTAAGAATTTTTAAAAGTAGTCGGGAATTTTTAATGTGAATAAACACAATAAAATATTGATAACAATAAATCCATACGTACTTTTTTGTATGAAGTAATGTAGGTTTACATAAACACTCACAAATGTAGCGAAAATTATAGAGAAAATTACGAAAATTATAGAGTTTTTGTTTGTCAATGATGCATGTGTGTATTTAATTCAACAGCAAATATTCTCAATGATTACAGATCACAAGAATATTTATACGGGTAGCTGGGAAAATTAAACAAAAATACAGTTCATAGTGAATGTAGAATTGATGATATTAACGATTACTCTGGTTTTGCGTTTTCTAACGAGCCTATGTATGGTTTTTAGCTTACCAAATACGTCAGTTATTCGCTCCATTTCGCCCTCAATAACTTCGTGTGTGTACATTCAATGTAAAATAATAGGGATGTTATGCAACCTGTCTTGTCCCATCGTATTTCATAAGTAAGACTTCATTCGTCTTAAGCTGCGGAATGAACACTGCAGAGCATGGTGTTGCAGGAATCGCAAAACAGTCATACTTCGAAATAATTTATGGTAAAATTGGTTCAATATATTGCTTGCATTTCATGGTGATAATGCTAAAAATAATTGCCTTCAAAAAGTGGCCGAATTTTATTCAATACAACTATTAGAAGGGAACCGCCCGCCTCCTACGCCCATTGTTCCGTTTATATGTTTAATCTGCTCGATAAATAAACATAGGCGTTAATATACACAATGTGGGAGAGCTTGGAGTAGACAGCGATACATGGACGATGGTCAAGCTCATATTCTCAGAAAAATGATTCGGAGTCCCTCTAATTGCCGGTGAGATGCTCTAACCGGGGGGGGGGGGGGGGGGGGGGGGGGGGGGTGGGGGGGGTGTCAAAGTTTTGAAACATTGTCGATCAGTGGATGCAGTGTGGTAGGCGTAACTGACCAGATTTCTCACCAAAATAGGGGAGTACTTCATCTATCGTATATAATATAGACCTTAGTATAATTTTAAACTGCAAAACAACTCTAATATATTGTGTTAATGACCAAAATGTACCTGAAATTTCTTTCAAAAAGTGCCCCCGAATTTTCATTTTTAAAACATGTAAATATGACATCGTCGTAATGTTCAGTAAAGCTTTGATGTAATATTTTCGCCTGAAATTGCGAACATCATTCTATATCTGAAAGTTAGTAATCATACTAAAATTTCAGTTCATTTCACCGATTTCTTCGTGATTTGTAAAATTGGGGTGTATTTTGACGATATGGGGTTGAAGTAATTATGTAGTCAAATATGACATAACTAGAAATGTTCACCAACTTTGATTTAATATTTTCACCTGAAATTTTGAACATCATTCTATATCTGAAAGTTAGTAATTATACTAAAATTTCAGTTAATTTCACCTATTTCTTCGTGATTTGTAAAATTGGGGTGTATTTTGACAATATGGGGTTGAAGCACAGGGAGCCGTAACGTCTATTAGTGAAGCGAGTTTAACAGTAAATCGGGTTTATTTGGTATTTTTTACACAATAATTGTACTAAATCTCTATTAAAATGTTCTTACTTGTTAATTTTGTCGACAATCAGGACAAATTACAGGCAACCAGACCAGAAAGGCAACGAGTCAGTATTTACATCAATTCGGAAGGCCGTTGACTGTGCTTGCCCCGCCCCCTTCTTTAGCGTCTCGCGCGCCGCGCGCGTATATAATATAAGAAAGAGAGAAGGGAAGCAACTTTATTTCGGTAGTGATTTGTTTTGACGTCTAATGTAGTTGTTAAGTAAAATTTTAGCTTGAAAATTGGCTACATTATAGATTAAAGGTTAATGTTCACAGTCGTTTTGAAAATTTTGCAATTGAAAGCTGTAGTAACTTATATAATTGGTAACATTTTTAGTGGAGACCTTTCGTATCATCTGTGCCCCAACTTGATGCGACCACCGGAAGTCAATTAGTCAAACGCGCTCATCTGTCAATCTTTTACACAAAATAAATAATATTTATTATATTTTGTCAACATAATTTTCTCCCACGGTTGAACATATTACAGATATTTCGGCCATACTCTTTGGGAAGATACTTTCGCGAACAATCGGGTTATCGTTGCAACGGTAGACGACACACTGACATGAACAAAATCTACAAATGTGTCATGGTTTTGTGCAGAGCGATTAAAACCGTGACCTGGCTGGTAAAATTACTTCAAATTATATGCGAACGAGAGGGAATTTTGCAGATGACTATCCTGGACACTGCGCGATGTTGACATATGATCTTCTCCGCTTTCCGACAGAACCTTGTCGTAGCTTGCGAGGTAGCTTGTTTAACTAGCAATTATAGAATACCCGTCCACTTTTGAAACCGTATTTAAAGGCAGAAATACAAACCAGGTGCTCTAAAATTTCTTTAAATATAATATAAGGTTTATCTTGTGTGTAGTTGTTGATTGTTATCAAATTAAATGGGGTTTTAAAATAAAACAAAGCAAAGGTGGCGGGTGTTCTACAATTCTACAATTTAGCGCCCTGGACAAATAAATATTCTCAGTTGATGCACTGGGTAAAAAAGATCAGTTTACTATGAGAATGAATGCCAGTGAGGTCGAAATGTCCGTTATTTTTATTTCAAAAGTATTTGGTATACTCCCACAGGTTGACGGCGCATTTATTATTTCTACGTCACACATTGCATAATTAAGTGGTCGCATCAAGTTGGGGCATTCATGCTACGAAAAGCTTATGGAGTTTCATCCCTTCTCATTTTTCTTTATATTACTACCGAAAATCGCGAGACGCCCACGAAGGGGCGGTCTAACGGCCTTCTGAATTTAAATGTGACAAGGTAACGTGACACGCTAACGAAGGGGGCGGGGCAAGCACAGTCAACGGCCTTCCGAATTGATGTAAATACTGACTCGTTGCCTTTCTGGTCTGGTTGCCTGTAATTTGTCCTGATTGTCGACAAAATTAACAAGTAAGAACATTTTAATAGAGATTTAGTACAATTATTGTGTAAAAAATACCAAATAAACCCGATTTACTGTTAAACTCGCTTCACTAATAGACGTTACGGCTCCCTGTGGTTGAAGTATGCAGTCAAATACGGGCTAGTAATGTTCACCAACTTTGAATTAATATTTTCCCCTAAAATTTTGAACATCATTCTATATCTGAAAGTTAGTAATCATACTAAAATTTCAGTTCATTTCACCGATTTCTTCGTGATTTGTAAAATTGGGGTGTATTTTGACGACATGGGGTTGAAGTAATGTAGTCAAATATGACATAACTAGAAATGTTCACCAACTTTGATTTAATATTTTCACCTGAAATTTTGAACATCATTCTATATCTGAAAGTTAGTAATCATACTAAAATTTCAGTTCATTTCACCTATTTCTTTGTGATTTGTAAAATTGGGGTGTATTTTGACAATATGGGGTTGAAGTATGTAGTCAAATACGGGCTAGTAATGTACACCAACTTTGAATTAATATTTCCCCCTAAAATTTTGAACATCATTCTATATCTGAAAGTTAGTAATCATACTAAAATTTCAGTTCATTTCACCGATTTCTTCGTGATTTGTAAAATTGGGGTGTATTTTGACGACATGGGGTTGAAGTAATGTAGTCAAATATGACATAACTAGAAATGTTCACCAACTTTGATTTAATATTTTCACCTGAAATTTTGAACATCATTCTATATCTGAAAGTTAGTAATCATACTAAAATTTCAGTTCATTTCACCTATTTCTTTGTGATTTGTAAAATTGGGGTGTATTTTGACAATATGGGGTTGAAGTATGTAGTCAAATACGGGCTAGTAATGTACACCAACTTTGAATTAATATTTCCCCCTAAAATTTTGAACATCATTCTATATCTGAAAGTTAGTAATCATACTAAAATTTCAGTTCATTTCACCGATTTCTTCGTGATTTGTAAAATTGGGGTGTATTTTGACGACATGGGGTTGAAGTAATGTAGTCAAATATGACATAACTAGAAATGTTCACCAACTTTGATTTAATATTTTCACCTGAAATTTTGAACATCATTCTATATCTGAAAGTTAGTAATCATACTAAAATTTCAGTTCATTTCACCGATTTCTTCGTGATTTGTAAAATTGGGGTGTATTTTGACGATATGGGGTTGAAGTAATGTAGTCAAATATGACATAACTAGAAATGTTCACCAACTTTGATTTAATATTTTCACCTAAAATTTTGAACATCATTCTATATCTGAAAGTTAGTAATCATACTAAAATTTCAGTTCATTTCACCCATTTCTTCGTGATTTGTAAATTGCTAAAGTTAAATTAGAAATGGTAATTTATATCTATTTTTAAAAAGAGGTGTGGCCTAATTTTGTTTCTGGAAATTCGGGGCATACACCGGCATTTCGTATAGCAGTAGAATGTGTTCATATTAAAGCCGGCGCAAACAATCCTGTTTTGAAAAGTTCATATTACTCAATGTGATAATTTTATTTTGAAAAGTTCAAAATGATCGTCAATAATGTGTTATAATATAAATATGGGGTTGATTATGACCCTATACTGTCATGATACAAGGTTACTATAGGCATTTGGTCTTAAATTAGCCGCTTTTCCAAATATCGAGTATAATATTTTGAGAAGATTCAATTTATTTTGATATATTACTCAATGTGATAATTTTGTTTTGAAAAGTTCAAAATGATCGTCAATAATGCGTTATAATATAAATATGGGGTTGATTATGACCCTATACTGTCATGATATAAGGTTACTATAGGCCTTTGGTCTTAAATTAGCCGCTTTTCCAAATATCGAGTATAATATTTTGAGAAGATTCAATTTGTTTTGATATATTACTCAATGTGATAATTTTGTTATCAACCCATAATCAACAACAACAACAACAACAACAACAACAACAACAAAAACAACAACAAAAACAACAAAAACAACAATAACAACAACTACAATTAACAACAGCAGCAACAGCAACTACAGCAACTACAACAACAAGAACAACAACAACAACAACAACAACAACAACAACAACAACAACAACAACAACAACAACAACTACATATTTGTTACATCTGTACCAAGATCTGGGTACTGAAACTGATTGATCACTCGTTCTTTACGAACCGACTCATAACTAATAACTCATTTTGAAAAATTGACAAAAGCCCAATGCGTGTGTTGGACGTGTATTAAATACATATTTTAGGTTATAGTAGCATCGTAAAACGACAGGAAGATATTGACAAAATACGCCTAATTATCAATAGGGAACTCTTCTTCATCACTGACTTCTTCTTGTTCTTCGTCGTCACTTTCTGCATTGTTTTGTTCTTCTATATACGTGTAATCATATTCGGAAAGCGTTTCATGTAATACACAAGAAAAATGTTTTACTCCTTTATCGATCTGGCGAAGACAAAAACTTATTCCTTTTCTCAACAGCGCCAACTTGCCGGAAATTATGTTTTGTGTTGTCTTCTCAGAACAATATTTCCCCTGTAAAAATAGCAAGATTGTAAAAGAAATTTAAGGACAAATTCTGCAAACAGGTAATAACTTAAAACATGTTGAATTATATTACCATAAGGAAACTCGTGCATTGAATACGACCTAAAAATCGATATTCGGCTCTTAATGTTTTGGCCAAAAATGCGTTGTCCCCCCAAACAAAAGTGGGCTGCTACGCCAAAATGAGCCGAATATTGAAAGAGACATGATATGAATAAGAACTGGACATGATATGAAAAAGAGAGAACGTCAAAAAATACGTTTTATATTGCACTTCTGTCAGACATTTTTGAAGGCATATCCTCGAACAAATTTTGTACACAAAAAACGTTTTCGACCCCTGGTAAAGAAAGCGGTCAAACAAAACAAACAAACACCGACTCAGACATGCTCTAAACTTACATGTACACGTTCCGTTCCAGATGTACTAGCTTGTAAGCCATTATCGGAGGTGGCTACGAATTTGAAATAAAGAATAAAAAATTATTAAAACATTTTCCATCATAAGACATGTGCATATTTTCAAACACTCTTGTAATTTTAAACACACCGTCAAACAGTTCAACTAAACCACGAAGCTGTCCAGATAGCTTTGGCATAACAATATCTTTATAGTATGCAAGATAATTCGACATTTCATGTTTAATCAGGGACAGTTCTTCATCGTGCCTTAAATACTCCATATATGCATCCACTGCAGTTCTTTTCACTCGAACATGAATTCCATTTTCTAAAAGAACGACACAATAAAAAACTGGAAAAATATATACGACCTGACTATAAAAACTACCGTATCGAACGCGATAAACCAACTCGGAAATGTTTTACAAATTTTCTGTCTGAAATACTTTTAAATGAATTCATGAAATGTATTTCTCAAATTAACTTATTAATAATTCGTGAACCATAAACAAAGAAAATGAACTGCGCAACGCAGGATTTGAAATCGGAGGAAAATTTTACAAAAATATCGCAAACTTTCAGGTTGAGTTTTCTCAAAATACAGGATCGTTTGAGATGCAAGTTAAAAAAGTCGTAAAGAGTGTTTCCCCCATTTCAAAACACCAGCGAAGGTCGTTCAAAAAAACTTGGCTTTGTTTTGTTTTTTCAACTTGCTTCTCCACAGCGGCTTCTCGGTGTTTTGAAATCGGAACATCAAATCATAACTTAACGGCACCTTCGGAATTGTTCCAAACAAATTTCCCATCCATTACGTCTTCTATTGTAGCAACAGGCGCTGCGTCGTGAAGACGTTTTCTGAGGGCATTGTACTTTTGAAGGACATCAATTGCTGTTTTTCTTTCATCAGAAATCTTTTTCCTCAATTGCTTTCTTTTCTTGCTTGTATCTATAAACATAGTTCTAATTGTAATGTTGATTGGTTTGTGTGACAAAGATGTGATGTTCTACTACATATGATTTTTTTAAGACTCTTGTAACATCTAACTCATCACTAATCCTTGGTTAAAATTTAACTGATCGTCTCTTTTGTTTGGTATGTTTTGTTTGACAAGTTAAGCTCAAACTTCGAAGGAAAAATTCGTTCTATAAATATAGAACATACAAATATAAATATAGAACGTACAAATATACGTCTGCAGAATAGAAAAATTCAAACACGTTTCACTTCATCTTCTTAATTTCGTACTCTGAGTCGGACCCACAACGTTTTCATTAATCCTAGATTACGCTAATCGCCTTTTGAACAACCGTTCCCCGAAGGCTAAATATTTAGCAAAGTGTCAAAGAAATATTAAGAAAAGTATTGTTTATCTCAGAAAACATTATACCAGTTGACAATTATTTTTAAAAGTCCGTTTTGTAAAAGAAGTTATATCGGATTACCTGCAAGTCTATGTATGTTGACTCTGTGTTGATGGGAAGAACAGTACAAATATTCGATAATTTTTTCTTGTCGCAAGCAAATTTTCTCGCTTAATGTCTTCGAAGATTGTTGTAAGCTTTCTTCCATTGTCTGCCCGTCAGCGAACAACTGTTCTCTTAATGCAGTATAGCGACTATGTTTATCTGCAATGGCATGGACATTAGCCATCGCTTTTGATAAAGAGTCATTGGCCCACAGTAGCAACTGATTGCGAGTGGTATCTGACTGTACAGCAAGTATGGTATGCAAGCAGAAGAACTCTTCCTCTGATGTGATAGACTCGTCGTTCTTAGTCATCTGCTGTTCTACAAAAATATAATAAATTATACTGAAAGCCACAGAATAACTATATGTACTACATACTAACAAGTTCACACATGAAGTACCATGAGATTGTAGCCCCAGTAGTCAACTATACAACATTTCAAAAAGAATGTCTGTATATCATCTACAAATGTTACACAAAACATCTTGGTACGATAACGGGATATGGCATAATTGCAAGTATTTATATTTTATATTTACAATATGTATGGGATGGTCATTGCAAGAAAAAGGCGCACCTTTGGCAAATGTTACGACATCATTTTTCCACATCTCAAGGTCAACTTGATCTCTTTGGATGGAGATACCAGCCAAGGTGTTGTTTAGCTCATTATCAATGTCTTCCAATTTTTGTTTAATCTAAAATGAGTAAATCGAAACAATTTCTGATCAGGATATTGCAGAAACACGGCTGTATAAGGCTACATTTACACATAGGCACGATTAGTCGTGCCTATGAATAGTATATACCAATAGTATACACCTTATACCCAATGCATCTGGATGAAAAACAAGACCGATTAATCGCAGAGCGTATAAACGTAGCTTTAGAAGCCTCTTTGCGACTGCCATGTATGCATACATCCTTACAAATGTTTGGTACGATGAATTACCTTGGCGTATTTCTTTGTCAAATGATATGCAAGATTTACAATTTTTTTCTTATTCCACGAGAAAGCATGTTCGGTAATACGTTCGTCTCTTCCTGTGTAAATATATAATACATACAGTAGATAATAGATACAGTAAGATCCAATAATTATAAATCTAAATAATTATTTAATGAGTATACAATTAGCCATGCATTAAGTACAGGTAATATTTCCTCGTGGTAGAATGCTGCAATGCTTCCAACGTACTGTACACGAGTAACTATAAATTACAAGGTAATGTATAGGCACAAACCGTTTCATATGCTTTAAATTATGAATATAGAAGTTCAGTCTGCGGGAATCGTTACGACAATGACCAACTAATCAGTTTACCTTCTGACCTCATGTGTTTCGTTGTCAAACCAAGCTTGGAAAATGAACTGTTGATCTGTTCAACTTCTTCACCCGTCGTAGCTGCTGTTCCATGCTGCCAACGTCCTCCCCAGATAACCTACAATAAACATCGACTGTATAAAGATGGGTCGAAAATACAGTAGTCGTTAACAGAAAAATTAAAGAATATTTAAATTTTGAAGACATATATACTGTATAGCTTTAAACATTGGGTGTAACAACAGCTTATTAACCGAGTGTGAGGTCTATATAGTGTACAGTGTACAGTGTACAGTGTACAATGTACACACAGTACGCAAAAAACGGAGGTCTGATATTTCTTTAAAAAGACCGAACAAGTGAGGTATATAAGTTGTTTATTATGTGTCCTCAATAACGAGAACGTTTCAGCGGTAATGTACTTGTTAGATTCCCTTTCGTTTAGTTTTCAAAGTAAACATTTCATGTCACTTGCTACTGTAAGTTTATCACGTGTTACTAAGTTTATTTCACGGT